>PVHP010017139.1:0-34907 GCA_004024765.1 Zapus hudsonius
AGAGAGAGAGAGAGAGAATATAGTAAGTAAGTGAAAACAGGTTTGTCTTCAGAGGCACCATCCCAGAGAGAAAGTCCGGGGGGAGGGGGGAGAAGGATCAGCTGGTAAATGTGGGGTTCACTATAAAACCACCTTGTCACTGCAAACCTGAGCCATATATTAGGACCTGAGGCTTAAAATACGTCTCCCTTCCTCTGCATGTTTGCTCAGGGTTGGTTTGAACTAGAAGCACTTTGTTCCTTCCTTGGATTTGCGTTTGATCTCATAACTGTCTGCTGGTTAGAATATCCTGTTGTCTCAAGGCTAAAACACCCTGCTGTTTTAAGAGTGATGTTTTATCATGAAAGCCAAGGAATAGAGTTTTGTACTAATTTATCAATCTGCACAGACAGGCAGGCTGCAGGAAGGAAGGGAATGAGAGCTATCCTGTAGGGCCCGTGCCTGTGTGAGAGACTGGATTAATTACTTTTCTTTATTGCTGGGATGAAATACCTGCCGTCAATGAGGAAGGGTTTATTTGGACTCTGGGTTTTGTGGGTTCAGTTCTACCACGGCAGTGGGAAGCAGCTCTAAGCTGTGGCAGTATGAGCTTGAGGCTGTTTGCTCACATCTCTGTGGACCAGGGTGCAGAAAGAAAAAACCAGTAAGTAGGACTGGGCTATAAAACCTCAAGGCCTGCCTTCATTGGTTCACTTTCTCCTACTAGGCTTAACCTGTTGAGGGTCCAGAACTTTTCAGAACAGCGCCCACCACCAGCTGGGGACCAAGTGTCCTAACACCTGAGCCTGTGGAGGGCCATTTCCCATTGAAACCTTGACAGAGGGTAAATGACTTACCATAAAAATTGATCAGGAAATGCCTCAGCAGCTGAGAGCACTTGGCATGCAAGCATGGGGCCTGAGAAGACCTGAGCCACTCTGAGTTTGATCAATCCCCAGCACCCACATAAAAAGCTGGGTTTGGCTGTGGGGACTGGGGAATCGAACCCAGACCTGTGGTGAGCAGAGACAGAAGAAATGTTGGAGCTTGCTGGTCAGGCCAGGCTGACTGACAATGAGAGCTCTGGATTCTGTGAGAGGTTCCATCTCAAGGACAATGTGGATGTTAGCCAGGGCATCTATACACACACACACACACACACACACACACACACACACACACACACACACACATCAAAAAAGTTTTGGAAAATTAAGTTTATGTTTATGATGGTTGTTTTGTTGTCAACTTAGCCTTTATAGTTATCTTGGGTGGGTCTCTGATGTTGTTCACAGGAAGGAAGCCTCTCAGTAGGAGGGAGGATGTAAGGAAGCTCAGGGGAGCTAGAAACACACATCCCTTCCTAGGAGAGCAGTGCAGGAAGAAAATTCCAGAGACTCAGGGAGTCAACAAGGCTGGGAAAGGAAAGGGTTGCAAGACCCCCACCCTAAGGCTATATAAAGGGGAGGGAAATTTCTCTCTTCCTTCCCCCTCCTGTTTGCTATTGTGTGTGTGGTGTTGGTCACTTTTGGTCAATGGCCTTTCTCTCATTCTCTTTCTCTTTCTTGCTCTCTCTCTCTCTCTGGACCTGTAAAAGGGGGAAAGGGGGTGCCAGGGCCCCCAGCTTCTGCAAAGGAACTCCATATGCAAGTGTCACTTTGTGCATCTGGCTTTTTACATGGGCACTAGGGACCTGAACCTGGGTCCTTAGGCTTTTGCAGGCAAGTGCCTGCATTGCTGAGCCATCTCTCCAGACAGATCATTCATTTTTAAAAAATATTTCATTTATTTATTTGCAAGGAGAGAGAGGGGGGAAATGGGCACACCACAGGGCCTGTAGTTACTGCAAACGAACTCCAGACGCATGTGCCACTTTGTACATCTGGCTTTATGTGGGCATTGGGGAATTGAACCTGGATTGTTAGGATTTGTAGGCAAACACCTTAACCACTGAGCAATTGCTTCAGCCCCAAATTTGTTTTTCAACTGTGAATAATACAGACATGTTTTTGATTAAAGTTATTCTAATTGATAGCATAAAATAGCATCAGTGTAAACTCATTTCTACACGCCAAATAGTTAGTCCAGGAACTCCCAAGTAACTAAAGGTTTGCTAAGTTAATGAAAACTTCCACTTACAGCTTGTGAATGACTTAAGCATGGGAGAGTTGGACTCAGGATGTGGCTCAGTGGTAGAGCACTTGCCTAGCACGTGCAGAGTACTGGGTTCAATACAGAACACCTCCAAACCAACCAACTAACCAACCAACCAATCAACAAACAGAATACCCTCTACAGGGTTTTGAATTTGCTTGCCAGACTACTTCAGTGCTTTGTAAAAATTTGAATATCATTTTTTTCAACTGCATTGATTTTTTTTCCCATTTCTGTAATGCTCTTACTTGGTTGGCACACAAAGCATAAACATCATTTGCTTTTGGGTTGATTCAGCAATAACTAAAGTAATTTATATTTACCAACGAGAGCAATGGCAAATTGAAAAATTGTAGCCAGTTCCCCACAGCCTTGGGGATGCACTGATTGAGCGCGTCTTTGTGACAAGGTGGAGACCTCCAAGCCCTGCTTAGGCTCAAACACAAAAGAGGCTTTGTTATGCTGCCAAGTGCCAGCTAGCCTGGCAGCCAGGCTTCTTACAGACTCTGTGTGAGAGTCCTGTATCCATTGAAAACGTGATCGTTTGAGCATCCGACTACTAAATGTTCATAATTTTTAACAATTCACATAGCAGGTCACGAGAAGGTGGGCTTGTCACAAACACACATCAGTGAGTGGAAAGAAGTGCCTGTTTTATTATTTATTTATTTATTTATTTTTTATTGTCCATAATGAGTTACAATAAGAAGTGCCTGTTTTATTGCCTGTGTCCTGGTACTAGAATCGTGGTGTACCAGAGCCCCAAAATGACTCTGGAAAAAAAGACTCAGGAGGGGAAGATTTTGAAAGCTGATTGGTTTCAATATTTATTAAAAGGAGAAGGATGGATTGTTATATTAGCCCTCTATTTTTTTGTTGGTTTGTTTGTTTTTCAAGGTAGGGTCTCACTCTAGCCCAGGCTGACCTGGAATTCACTCTGTAGTCTCAGGTTAGCCTTGAACTCACGGTGATCCTCCTGCCTCTGCCTCCCGAGTGCTGGGATTAAGGGCGTGTACCACCATACCCGGCTAGCGCTCTACTCTTGAAACAAGACATGCACATGGAGAATTTTATCCACTCATCCTGCCTTGGATGAGCACCTACAAGTCTTGGTAGCATCCTGGAAAACATCGAATGATAATAATAAAAAAAGCTTGTTGAGTTTATATTCTCTAACTCCTCACCCTAGGGAAGAGCACCCTTCTACCTTTGCCTAGGGTATACAAATGTACACTTCTTAGCCAGCCAAATAAAGTCCCTCATAATTGGGTCTCTACCTACTTTCCAAATTTATTCCTCTATGTAAATGATTACATATTTATTTGCCATGTGTCGTCTGTTATAAACCATACTTGCGGCTTGGTGAATGCCAAATAGACATGTAAATGAACAGGGCAGTGTTAATAATTCTGTATTTTTGTGAGTAAGAAATGATAAAATATGACTGTTTTATAAACGAAGTTATATATCAACATCACAAGGGTAGAAAGGAGGACCTGTGGGCGTATCTCAGTGGTAGAGTACGTGCTTGGCATGTGAGAGGCTCTGGGATTCAAAGGAAAGAAAAAAGGAGTGAGATCCATAAATCAGAGTTTATGATATGGCCTGGATGTTCCTCATTTTGCCAGACACTGGTGTAGAATAGTACAGACTGGCATTGGCCTGTGGACTTTGCATGTGTGTTTGTGTTTGTATGTGCATGTGGAGGACTGAGGACAACTTCGGGGGTCGTCGACAAGTGCTGCCCGCTTTGTTGAGACAGAGTGTCTGATAGGGCTGGATCTCACTGGCTGGTTCACTAGTGAGCCCCAGGGAGTCTCCTGTTACTGCCTCCCCATGACAAGATGAGAGGCTTGTGCATTTTTAAGTGGGCTTTGAACTCAAGTTCTCCTGTTTTTGAGACACAAGAACTATAACCACTGACCTATCTCCCCAGCCTGTGTTTGGGATTCTGTATATATATATGTGTGTGTGTGTGTGTGTGTGTGTGTGTGTGTGTGTGTGTGTGTGTGAGAGAGAGAGAGAGAGAGAGAGAGAGAGAGAGAGAGAGAGAGGGTGTGATGGTGGTGCGCCTTTCTTATGTTCTTGCTCCTATCAGAGATTCTCCATTTTTCTCACGCCAGCAGAGCCTTGCGTGCCTGTATGAGCTCTCTTCCACTGTGCACCTGCCTTGCACATGGCCTCCCCACATCCTCCAGCTATCTGTCATTAGCTGCGGTGCATAAGGAACAGACAGGCTGCTCCTCCACTTATCCAGCCTGAGGAGCAGGCTGAGGTGTTTGCTGCTGTCTGCACAGACCATGAGTTTCCTAGGAATCGTATTCACCCTCATCCCCAAAGCTTGGCACCCACAGAATATTGAGTAGATGAGTGACCTCCCTCCCCTCCCTCCCTGCCCTTCGTCTCCGTCTCCTACGCCTTCGGTGACCCTCAGTTTCAAGTTCATAGGATTTCTCCAAACGAACACAAACACTCTTTGAATTGGATTAATTTATGTGCTTCAACCTCATCAGTTCTATTTTTCTGGGCCGAGGAAAACTAATTATGTTCTCCATTATGGGAGCGTCTGGAAACAGGTTGCAGCTGCTGCCTGCGGTCCTTCCAGGGGCTTCAAAGCTTCGGTCAGCTCTTCTGCTCTGTCTGCTTTTCTTCTCTGGCTCATTCTACCATGTTGATGGGGACATTTTCCTAAGGGGAAGAGGAGTGTCAGTCAGCAGTTGGTGCCTAGTTTGGGGCTGCGGCACCTTTGGTTGGTACTGTTCCTTTCAAAGACACACCCCTCTTTTAGTTCAGTTTACTTTTTAAATAAGAAAGCTTATGAGAAAGCCTAAGCAGAGCTCCTGGGTGTATCAGTGGTGGTCCGGCAGCTTTCTCCACTGGGGACATGGGGGGTCTCTAGACAGTAGGAGATTCTGATGGGAGCATTTTGTCAGCTCATGACACTGCTGAGTGAAGTCATTGTCTGACTCAGTCAGAGCCTTGCCCTGTCTTCCTTACAGATATGCCTGGGGATGGACAATGGCCTGTACAATACTCTTCTCTCAAAATTCCCTTGGGCTTTCTTGGCATGGTGGCGCACGCCTTTAATTCCAGCACTCGGGAGGCAGAGGTAGGAGGATCACCATGAGTTCAAGGCCACCCTGAGACTACATAGTGAATTCCAGGTCAGCCTGGGCTAGAGGGAGACCCTACCTCGAAAAACCAAAAAAAAAAAAAAATTCCCTTGGGCTTCCAGACTGTTCTCTATTGTCAAGAAAATATCTCCCATCACCCTAAAAAGCACAATAATCACAAATGTTTCTGACCGCTTCCTATGTGCCTTGAACACTATACAGCCCGATTGTGACCCATTGATCTACAGCCCACTAATCTTGCTCCCATTTGAGAGGTGAGTAAACTGCACCCCAGAAAGCACAGCGATTTCAGTGAGTTAGTACGTGGAGCAGTGGAAGGTGTGAGGTGGAAGCCACATCTTTCCACCACTCTGTAGGCTTCCCCCTGCGTCCCCCCATCATAGATAGCAGTGTGGTTTTGGGTTGCTGTTCACTCCTGCAGGGAGACACAGAAGTAGCCTGACTTGAACAATTGTTTCCAGAATTTAAGTAGGGAGAGTGGACGGAAAGGACCTGGCATTAATAATTCATAATCACTTAATATTCATGACTTAATCATTTCCCTCATTTCTTCATTGTTTTCCCTTGGGTCCTCCTTTCAACTGTACAGGTCCTGTCGATCCATCCTAAGTTTGTTCTCTCTTTATCTTTTGCAGAGATCGGTAAATTTTGCCCCACCCCAGGAAAGGATAGATACCCCCACACACACAATGTTTCACATTCCTGCCCCCCCACTGGGAAAGCAGAAATCTGAAGTTGAATGCCAATAGTACAAGATATTTGGGGGTGGGGGCCTCTAGCTAGAAGAAATGAGGGGGGATATAGACAGAGTTTCCCTCCCCTACTTAGGCACTTTTTGTTCCTTTTATGGTCTGGTGCTTCCTGTCATGGCAGCTGATGGGTATGTGTTGTGGTTTGAATTTCAATGTGAAGTGGCCCCAGAGCTCAGGGATTTGAACACGTGGTCCCCACCTGACAGTGTAGGTCTGGACAGTTGTGGATTCTGTCAGAGGTAGAACTTTGCTGGAGGAAGTGAGTTGCTTTGGGAAGGCAGTGAGACTTTTAGCAGGCTCTTGTCACCATGATGGATGGACTGTAGCTTCTCAGACTGTAAGGCAAAAGAAACCTTTCCTTCCTTCAGTTACTACGTCTCAGGTCTGGTCATAGTGACAAATACAGGTTGCAATAATTATAATAAATTTAACATATTTTTTCTGGGCCACTTTGGTTGCCAGTTTTAATTTCACCTTTGTTTTATTTTGGGGGGGGGGGTTGGATTTTACAAATACTGTTTATTTTAATGATGCTGGGACAGAGGATGCCCATGGAAAGCCCATGGCCCAGACCAAAAAGATCAGAGGGTAGTTTGAATGTATGTCCCCTATAGACTCAGGTGTTTTATTAAAGCTTGTAATTGGGTCTCCAGCCCCCTGGCTGGAGGAGGTGTCACTGGAGGCAGATCCTGGGGTCCAGCCCTAAGGTGTGTTTGGGGGCGGATCTGAATTCCAACACAAATGTATGCTGAGTGGTTTGAGCTCTGGGGGCCCTGCTTGCTTTTTGGTGTTTTCTGGCTGATGGTTGCATCTCTCTGCTTGGATCTGTGAAAGGGGCCGGCTTCTTCCAATGGAAAGATCCCTGGATCTGTAAGCTTGAAATAAATTTCTTCCTCCTATAAATACTATCTTGTTGGCTGTTAATCTCAGCATTGGGGAACTGTCAGAGTATTCTGTTTATATATATATACTTCTGCATGAATAACTTCATAATTTTTCTGGGATCTTCTGATAATATATATATATTTTTCATCTTCCACGATGATGTTTTCTCTTCTGGGAAGCCTTCTTTAGAGTTAGTCATTATTCTAACCTTGTCTGTCATCTTGATTCCAAATGTGGGCTCTTTCTTTTGGCTCAGATTCTCAGATTTTCAAAGAAGCTTCAGGTTGAGCAAAGGTCATCTCAACATCCCAGGTCTCTAAAACATCATTTTCCACTGAAAACTGAAGTTCAGGAGCAAGTCTATAACGTGCCCCAACTTCAGAGCCAACAGGAAGGCATCATGAACACTCACATTGATGACCTTATTTATCCCACCAACATGGACATCCACACTCTCGATCTGTGCACACTTGCCATTTTTCAAAAGGAGAGGACAGTATGAATGGGACTGAGCTCTGGCCACTGACGGGCAGCACAACAAAACAACCAATAACGAATCTCCAGCACTGAAATTCAAATGACCAGGTGTTTTAAAGAGATGGAGTGCCAGTATTCAATGGCATTTTGAGCACCACATTGCAAAAGAATGATTTGTAAAACTAAAAGCGATCAAGGGTTATGTATAAACAGAGTATCTTAAGCCTTGAATGAGTCCTGTTTGTTCCTGATAACCTTCAACTACTTCTTCCTCCTCCATCCCCAGATCTCTGGAGTCTGGCCTTCAGAGAAAACCCCAGTCAATTCACTGGAACCCCCTGTCTTTGACAGTAGGATTCTCTGAGTTTCCTAAAATGGGCTGCTCTGCTCACTTGGAAGTGAATCTCGCTGCCGCTCTGTCCAGTGACTTTAAGTTTAATGTATTCTCTTCAGTTGAAGGTTTTGCTTCCTGGTCAAACATGGCTTCACCCTAGGGTCTCTGCACAGCAGAGGCCTTGGATGCCCAGCACCTTGCTCTGGGGTTTATAAATCCCACTGGCTCTGACTAGACTACCCACAAAGGATCTCTTAGCCTTCAATCATGCTGTTCTAAGGAAATCAAGATTAGGGTGGAGTAGTAATTTACTGATTCACTAGATAGTATACTGGGTGATGGTATTAGCACTTTCGGAACACTTATAAGGAAGCTGGGAGTGATTTGGGCTTTTTATTTGATTAGTGTAAGAAACGCTGGGAACCAGGGCTGAGCCTTGGCTCATGACCACATTTAGGTGACGGCAGAAGGAAGTGCTGTTTTGTTAGCAAAGAGAGATAAAGCAGTCAGAGGAGGTGGATGGGTCGATGAAATCCCTGCCTTGGGTGAAAAGTCTGTGAGAAGGAACGTATTGGGTAAGGGTCAAGTTCAAGAGAGGCAGGGGAGAAGGGGCGGGGGAGAGGGGGCAGGGGAGAGGAGGCTGGGTGAGGGGGGATGAGAGAGGGTGGCAGGGGAGGAGAGGGGACGGAGGGGGGAGGGCCAGGGGAGAGGGTGACAGGGTGAAAGATGTATAATGAATCATTTGATGTATTTTGAAACACTTGATGCTCAAAGTGGCACATGCAACTGGAATTCATGTCCAGTGAGGAGACCCTGGTGTGTCCATTCTCTCTCTCTCTCTCTCTTTCTCTATCTGCTCACAAATAAACCAATAAAATGTTTGAAAACCTTTCTGTCTGGGTAGCCGTTCACTAATTGTTGTAGTCAGCTTTCTAGTTGCTGCGCAGAAAGAACCCAAACAAAAGCAGCTTGTGGAGGAATGGGTTTATTAGGCTTATGGACTGGAGGGGAGACTCCATCCTGGCAGAGAAAATGATGGCATGAGCAGAGGGGTGGACATCACCTCTGCCACAGCACTGCAAACAGCGGCAGGAAGGTGTGCCAAACACTGGCAAGGCAAAGCTGATTTATAACCCCATAAGCCCGCCCCGAACAACACAGCTCCAGCGAGGTTGTAAAACTCAAACTTCCATCAGCTGAGGATCGATCACTGAGAACACATTCATTTGTTTGTGGGGGACACCTGGATCAAACCATGACACTAATCTTTAAAAATTTATATATGTTTCAAAATTGCAAAATACTGCAAAAATCGTAGGCAAAGAAAATGAATGTTGAAAAGGACAACATCACAGGACTCCTGTTTTTCTGATTGCAATTCAATGACTTTTAAAAATGAGAAGAAAAGACTACAAGTAGGTTTAAACTTACAAGACCAGAGACTGAAAGAAGACACAATGGCAGATGAAAGGCATCAACACAACTTTCAGACACACAGACCACCTGGCCCATGAGATCTGACAAGAGTAGAAAGACTGAAACTTCCAGAACCTCTAGTGGGGCAGCTAGGAGGAAGGAAGTCCGTTCATATTGCAGAATTCCTCAGAGCCCCAGGTTAACAAGGGAGAGTGTTGATGATCCTGAAAACAGGACTGTCTGGACCTGCGCCATAGCCTTGCCCATCTGCTGAAAGACTGGAGAAGCCGAAGCCTGTCACTTGGGGCATTAGCTGAAGACAGGGAAATAAATGAGTGTTAAGCTGCGGCTTAAACAGGAAGCCCTTTGCCTTTAACTTGCAGGATGTAAAGGACCAGGCTTAGACCTTGCCAGGAGAAAAGACTGCACACTGACCCTGGAGGGTCCCTGTGGCATTCAGGGTTTCTGCTGGTGCACCCACTGATGGAGACCAGCCATGCTCATCACCAGTGAAGTCAGCTGTTATTTGTCTCATTCGGAAAGGGAAACAGGCAGGGGCTAGAGAGATAGGTCAGCAGCTAAGGCGCTTGCTTAGAAAGCCTGGCAGCATGGGTTCAATTCCCACATAAAGCCAGTTGCACAAAGTGGTTTGTGTTGGTTCATGTGTCTGGCGTTTGTTTACAGTGGCACTAGGCTCTGGCATCATGCCCATTCTCTCTCTCTCTCTCTCTCTCTCTCTCTCTCTCTCTCTCTCTCTCTCTCTCCAAATGAATAAAAATTATTTTTAATGGTCAGTACAAATTTCTAGAAAAACTCTGACACGAGAGACAGACCAAACCATCAAGTAGAAAAACACAGCAACTAAACAATGCAGAAAGCAAAAGCATCCATACCAAATGATTTCATTATAATCTTGCCAAACAAAACATACTGCATCCCAAAGGGTAGGGAGCTATGCAAAACAGTCATTCAAAAAATTATATTAAAAGTGTGATAGTTGAATTTTAACTATAAAAGAAGAAAAATAATTATCAAGTTATTGGATATAAGAATGATATCCTATTTTTCAAAAAGGACACTGGAATCCAGAAAACAACGGATAATATTCAAAACCTGAGGAAGATTATTTTAGAATTTTATAGATACATACTTTTGCATGTGTACATGTATGCGCTATGTGTTTGTATAAATATGCATAAACTCGTATGTATGGGGGTCTGGAGGCCTGAGGTCAACAATGGGTGTCTTCTCCAATTGTTCTCCACCTTGGTTTTTGGGATATGATCTCAATCTCAATCTGGAGCTCAATCAATCAGGCTAGATTAGCCAGACAGCAAGATTCAAGGGTCCACCTATTTCTACCTCCTCATGATGAGATGATGGGTGAGCACCATCATGCCGGCCTCTTATGTAACCACATAAGCTGGGATACCAAACTCAGGGCCCCATGCTCGCATGGCAAGCACTGTACCCACCGAACCATCTCCCAGCCCAGCTTTCCAGAATTTTGTAACCAGCCAAACTTGAAACACTTGATGGTTCAAAAATGTTCTTTGCGGGGAGAGGGGCGTGGAAAGATGGCTCAGCAGATAAAAGCATTTGCCTGCAAAGCCTGCAAGCCTGGGTTCAATTCCTCATGTACCCCTGGAATGCCAGATGCCCAAAGTGGCACATGCACCTGGAGTTCATTTGCAGCAGCAGGATGCACACCCTGGCACACCTATTTTTCCCTCCTCCCTTCCCTCCTTCTTTCTCTTTCTCTCTCAAGTAAATAAATGAAAGTATTTTTTAAAAGAATGAAATAGAAGCAGGGTGTAGTGGTGCACACCTTTAGTTCCAGCACTCGGGAGGCAGAGGTAGGAGGATTGATATGAGTTTGAGGCCAACCTGAGACTACAGAGTGAATTCCAGCTCAGACTGAGCTAGAGTGAGACCCTACTTTGGGACAAAAAAAAGACAAGACAAGAAAAGAAAAAAGAATGGAAGAGAGGGTCTGGTCTGCGTTAAAGAAATGTACTTTGCTCCAGCTCCACCAAAAGGAGATAATATGGTGTCTAGTTGAGGAAGAAATGATGAAGGAGGTGCAGATGGTTGTGGAGGAGAAAGGTTGGTGTTCTCTGAGACTAGAGCCTGCACAGAGGACATGTATCCAAGAGAAAAAAATACAGCCAGTCAACGTCCAGGGAGATCCCTGCTTGATCACACTGAGACCACTTTGCAACTCTTTACAGACTTAGAAGGGGCCTGTGAAAAGGTCCATGAGACTGAAGACAAGTGACAATCACTCCAGGAAGAGTGGAAAAGATACAGAAAACAGGAAAGAGAAACTCACAATGGCAGCAGGTGTGGTGTGTGCCAGGCAAGCTCTGCATCTGGGAGCCTCACTGAACTTTTCAGTGTGATGGTGTAGAGACTTCCAGGGGAAGAAAATGAGGTCGTTCTAGAAATCTCTGCCTTCACCTTCAACCTTAGTAACTCCCCAAGTCATGCACAGAGTTGGAAAGGGATAGGACAGGATTTGCGTCTCAACTACAAATATGAAAACATGGCCTTTCTGGACTGAGAATAGAATATGATTGGCCTTATAATAACTTAAATTCTTTTTTCCTCTATTGGACTAAAAGAAATGTAAAACAAAAGGTGACCCAATAGCTGCTTGAAGTAGCAGGTGCCCCATGGAAGATACCCTTTGATCAGCAAGTCTAGTTTTAAAACATGGTCACGGATATGTTCTCGAATCTAAGTGTGATGTATATTAGAGAGTTGTTTGTGATACCAACAAATATAAACAGACTACATTCTCCTTCCAAGAAGGTGCTTACTGATGTGTCTTCAATCCCCAGAACAGTGCTTAACGCATAGTAGGTGCATAGTAAATAGTTGTTAAGTATTTCTTGAGCAAGGAATAATAGGAAAAAAAATGTAAAAACAGTCTACAGTGGGTATATCTGTGTAGACAGGTTCAATGCAATGTGCACTTTTAATACATTTTTCTCTAATTTGTGTTTTTGCGGCTTCTAAAATGAGAACTTAAGGCTTATAAATGAAATGATTTTTTTAGAGACACAAACTTTTCACACTTAATTTTTTGAGGCAGGATCTGACTATGCTGCCCAGTTTTTCCTTGAACTCAATTTTTTGCCTTAATCTCCTTCGTGCAGGATTACAAGCAGATGAAACATAATTTTAATGACTTTTATACATTTATAAAATTTAAAACATTGAATTGACATTTTAAAGCCAGGATTAATGAAGAATAGATTAATGAGAATTGTAGTCATGGACTTGAAGGTGAGGCAGTCTTTTTATATATTTCCTTTGAACTTCTGATGCAGAATCAGTTGAAAAGGACAAAATTATGATGTTCACTGTTGATAAGTGAAAGCATGCATTTTTGTATAATTAAAAAAATTCCCGTTACTAATTAGATGGAGGAAATGATCACATAGGTAATCAAGACTTAGATAATAGATTTTTATCTTCATTTTTTTTGCAGAAAAAATGAACACTGTTTCTTCTGATTGCCATGCCTTGTACCCTCAATAAAGACATAGCTTGTGACCCTCAATAAAGACATAGCTTTGTAATGTACCTCAGTGCGGGCTTTCCCACAGGATGGGTAGTTCTGAAATTCTTCATTTGTATACATGTTACATTTACAAAAGTTGTTTGAACTCAGAAATGACAGAGGATTTAAACCTCATATTCCCCAAAGTGTTCCCAGACACCAGATTGATTGTTTTAAAATAGACTTTCAAGGTGTCTTTTGAAAACATCTTTTTCCTCTTTGCATATACAGCCAATCAGGTAGTTTCCAAAGTGAGTAGTTTGTCTCCAATGAAGGATTGTAAGGCAAATGGACACTTTCTCTCCTTTCTGCCTTTTTTAATGTGTATGATCTTTCTGTAATGTATGTCTGCATGCTCATGTGTGTGTGGGGGTGTTCATCAGCCCGAGGTGGAGATCAAAGATCAGCTGTAGATGTCAGCTTCCACCTTGTTTGAGGCTCTCTCTCTACCTTGCATCTCACTGTAGGTTTGCTGGGAATACGCATGTGTGATACTGTGTCCAGCTTCACATTGGTTCTGGGGATCCGAACTCCGGCCTCCATGCTTATGTAGTCAGTGCATTCTCCACTGAACCATCTCCCTGGTGTGCATGTCTTCTTAACATCTTCCCCAGGAGCTACGAGGGATTTCTTTCCAGAGGCAGCTGTCTTACACCCTCTACTGGGCAGACTCACAGCGACCTTGAACAGGAGGACACGTTTGCATCAGCAGGCCTGGTACCACCTGCTTCTTTGAATTTTTGAGTAAAGCAAAACCTGGGGGTGTAGCTCACCGGTACAGAGCTTGTCTTGCATATGCAAGCGCCTGGGTTCAACCCCCAGAATAATAAGAAGTAAATGCATACAGTTTGTTAAGTAATGGCCCATTATTAATCTGAGTTATGATTAGACGTCTCTATTTTTCTTTCTCTATGAATGAGAACATTCCTATCCTCTTGTTACACACAGTGGTGGTAATGTCTCAGCAGGGGTATATCATAGTAAGTTTATCTGGTCTCTATTTTTTTGGCCTCTGCTTATCTCACTGACAAACTGAAAAAAAAGCAACCCCCACTGCATCTATAATTGTTTATTCACTCCTTGTCAGGTGATTCATTCCAGCTACACTTGAAATATCTTTAATTTTTCTCAATGCCTTCAGTTAAAAAACATCATCCTACGTGTTTGTCTTCCTAAGCCCACGCCTTCCCTGATCAACAGCTGTCAACTCTCCCAACACCTCTGCACTTTCCCGTCACGAGGAGATCTGAGACACTCACAAAACAATTCCATATTTAACAGCGATGTAGCTAACATAGCAGTGAAGTGTGAGATGATGGATAGATGGAGGGAGGGATGGAGGAATGGAGGAATGGAGGGAGGGATGGAGGGGATGAAGATACCTGAATGATGGTGTTCACCATGTTTTGGGGTGAGTTGAGCTGGCCTACCTGATCCAGAAAGTGGCTTTATACACCACTATGAGTTTATAGGGTAGATGTTTAAAAATAACTTCTTTTATGTGTTGCAAATGCTTATCTTGCTTGTGATTAACTAGCTATAGAGGAAGACTATGAAGATTCTACCTCCTAGGAGAAGGGTCAGCAAACACCTCTTTGTCTCTCCTAAATCCATGTTTGTTTAAGTGCACGTTTAATGGGAACTGGATGACAGTCAATTAAATGTTGTTGACAAGCTGAGCCGCAGATATTCTGCGCTGAGTAAAGAGAGGCCCATATGTTTTAGACAAGCAGGTGGCCCAGTTAATATTCTATAAAGAAAAATCGAAAATCCCTGACTCGTGTTTACACAGAATTCTCCCCCATGAAAATGGGTCATAGCGCAAAGCCAAAATTTTTCTCGGAAAATAATTGAGAATTTTACTCACAGAAACACCAGAAGTGTGTGCCACAAATCATGAAAGAGATGATTATGTTCTGAAAAAATTTCAGGACAAATGCTACCCAAAGTTCTGCATTTTGCAGGCTGTGGAGTTGGGCTTAATTCATGGCACTTCACCCAGAGACTTCATCCAGTAAGACACAGCACTGCCTGGGTCTTCTTCACGCTCCCTGGTTCATCTTTCTACCTCAGCAAACTCAGTATGATTTGAAAGAGCCATGACACTGTTTATCTGGCTATATTCTTGTGCCTCTTTTGTCTCTTATCAACTTCTGTCCATCTTTCACAGAAATAATCTCATTCGATTGTTCCTGTTCTTTTAACAGTTACAAATATTGCTTATAGGGCTGGAGAGATTGCTGAGCAGTTAAGGCATTTATCTGCAAAGCAGGAGGGCCTGAGTTTGATTCCCCAGAACCCACGTAAAGCCAGATGCACAAGGTGGTGCATGTGTCTGGAGTTCATTTGCAGTGGCTGAAGGCCCAGGTGCACCCATTTGCTCTGTCTGCCTCTTTCCCTCTCTCGCTCAAGTAAATAAATAAATTCAATATTTTATAAAATATATTACTTATATAGTTTTGTATATTTAATAGTCATATCCCCATATCCATGGATTATGTGTCCATACATCCAATTAACTGTGAGTGAAAATATTCAGAATAAAACCCTGAGCCTGTATCAAACATGTTTAGTATTCTTTTCCCTGGTCACAATTGCCAAATACTATAGCATAACAATCATTTACATAGTATATTTACATGTATTCAATTTCTCAAGTAATCTAGAGATGATGTAACAGATTCTGGAGGAGGGTTATGTAGGTTACAGGCAAGTGCTAAGTCATTTTATTATGTATTCACTTAGTTTTTGTGGTCCTGGGGGTTTAATCAGGTTTAGGTATGCCAGGTTGGGATCTCTACAACTGAGCTCTATCCCCAGCCTGTTTGTGCTGTTTGTTTGTAGCCCAGGCTAGTCTTGAATTCGTGATCTTTCTGCCTCAGTGTTGCAGTCAGCTTTCTAGTTGCTGCACAGGAAGAACCCAAGCAAAAGTGGCTTGTGGAGGAATGGGTTTATTAGGCTCACAGACTCGAGGGGAGACTCCATCCTGGCAGGGAAAACGATGGCATGAACAGAGGGTAGACGTCACCTCTGCCACAGCACTGCAAACAGTATCAGGAAGGTGTGCCAAATACTGGCAAGGGGAAGCTGGCTTATAACCCTCATAAGCCCACCCCCAACAACACAGCTTCAGCGAGGTTGTAAAACCCAAACTTCCATCAGCTGAGGATCGATCACTGAGAACACATTCATGTGTTTGTGGGGGACACCTGGATCAAACCATGACACTCAGCTTCCTGAGTGCTGAGAATACAGGCATGGGCTTTTTCTCATGGCCAAACACTCTGCCATTTTATCTGAGTGACTTGAACATCTATGAATTTTGGAATCTCAGGAGTGGAAGGGTCGGGAGTCAAGGATCCTGGAACAAATAAATCTCCAGTGGATCATACTATGTGGTCTCAGAGTAATCCAGGGCCATCATGGACCATGATTAGAGAAGGCTTTCCTGTTGGATCAACCGCCACTGTGGTGCGTGTCTAAATCCTGCAGTTTAAGAGTTGGAGTGGAGCTTGGCTTCTGTTCTGAGTGACTTTCAGCTCTACTCTAGATGTCTGCCCACGATCTCTCTCTGTCATGTACCTGCTCCACCCCATGTCGTACTCAAGCCCCTAGAAATGATTGGTGCCATGCCTACAAATCCAGACTTTAACATTCTGTTCTCCCCCAAACATGCCTCCACCTATGGGGCACATCCACTAAGCTGTGCCTAAGGACCCAAGTTTGATTCCCCAGGACCCACATAAAGCCACATGCACAAAGTGGCACATGCCTCTGGAGTCCATTTGCAGTGGCTGGAGGCCCTGTCATGTCTCTTCTCTTTCTGTCTGTCTTCTATCTCTCTCTGCTTGCAAATAAATAAATAAATAATAAAATAAACACAAATTTATATATTATATTATATAATAAATAAATATAAGTAAACATTTATTTAATAAATATATATAATTTAATAAAAATATAAAATAAAAATTATCTATTTATATATTATAATGTGTATATAATGCTGCTGAAGATGAAGGTAAAAGAAGCCCTTTACACACTGCTGGCGAGAATGTCTCAGTGAGAGTGTGGTGGTGCCTAAAAAAATATAGATCTACCATATGACCCAGCTATACTATTGAAAATATACCCAAAGGACTCTGATGTCAACACATCACAGACATACGTGCACGTCCATGGTTACAGCTGCACTGTTCACCACAGCAAAGTGAATAATGGAGCCAGACTAGGTATCCAGGAACAGAGGAATGGATAAAGTACATGTGGTGTGTATATATATATATATATATATATATATATATATATATATATATATATGTGTGTGTGTGTGTGTGTGTGTGTGTGTGTGTGTGTGTGTGTGTGTGTGTGTGTGTGTGTATTGGGTTTTTTTCAGTCATAATGAATGTATGTCATTTTAAGGACAATGGATCCAAGTGGAGATGTGAGTTTTCAGTGAATTAAGTCTCAGAATGACAAATACCACGTTTGCACTCACACACGGTTCCTAGATTTTACATAAATAGATTATAGCATGTATGTCTCTGACATAAGAGTAGATGAAAACTGTCCAGGGAACAGAAGACAAGAAGAGGGGGAAGGATGTAGAAGAGGAAGGAAGAGGCAAGTTGGGGTATACTCAGTGCACAGTGTAGACTTGAATAAAAATGTCTTTACTAAGACAAACAAAAGCAAACACAGTTTAGCAGCAGAGACATTGTGACCTCTCTGTCTTCCTGAGAAGCATTACATCTCCCCACATGGAGAAAGGCCACACAAGCTTCGCTGAGACCTTTTTCAACACAGTTCTTCTGTTTGATTAGCCTCCTTACCTAACTCAGTTTTTTCCCACAATGCCTCACTTTGTTCAGTCTCATATAACATGTAGGTTTTGCCACTTTGGTCTTCATTGACCCTCAG
This sequence comes from Zapus hudsonius, assembly GCA_004024765.1. Classification (NCBI taxonomy): domain Eukaryota; kingdom Metazoa; phylum Chordata; class Mammalia; order Rodentia; family Dipodidae; genus Zapus; species Zapus hudsonius. The sequence continues at coordinate 17,620 of PVHP010017139.1, forward strand.
GAGGGTTTCTGTATCCCATAAAACTTCCGTTCAGTAAATCTTCATGCTTCTTTCTGTTAGTGTATCTCATATCAATTTCATTCCTAGGCCCAGCAGAACCCTAGGACAGGAGGGACTTTTGTCTCCCCTCTGCTCTTCTGCTAGATATTCACACGGTTCACTTCCTCTGCCTTCTTTCTTCACTTAAATGTTACTTACGCAGTGAGAACTCGTGTAGCCTTCCTCCCAAACAAACCCATGGTGATCCTGTTTGACTGGCTGCTTGGTGAGGTTGAAGAGGGAGTGGTGTGTTTGTAAGCCCCTGGTTTGCTCACCCAGTTCTGCCCCTGGAACAACGCAGAACATAGAGGTTGTTCAATATATGTCTGTTGACTGAATGCTTGAGTGATGGATGGAGTCACTCAGTCGTGTTCAGCTGTCAAAGGGCACAAAGGTAATTCTCAAAGGATGATATTAGAATCTTTCTGGCCACATCAAATACACACAGATGGGAAGAGGGAAATGAACATTCATCAAGATGCTTCTTAATACCCACCATGACTCAGGGAACTGAGCGGAAGAGGAGGTGGAAAGATTGTAAGAGCCATGGTGGGGGAGAATATCCAGAGACACAGCCTCCTCAGTAACAACATACAAAGAGGGGTGGAACCAGGTTGACTCCTAGGCTATCCATAACCCCCTACCCCATGGACTAATGCAGACTACCCATGGAGGAGGATATCCAGCTGATTGGGGACAGGGAAGAGGGAAAATGGGGAATTGGGGACATCAACACATTATTCTCTCATTAAGTGTATCTAATTATGGATAATACATAAAAATAAATAAAACACAAAAAATAAAAATGGTATCTTTAGTGCAAATAATCATGCCTGCTGACTAAATAAATTACAAATATATATTGAAAAATATCATTTGGCACCATTTTGTGTTCTGAAAGTTTCTCCTATTTGCCTACCTGTTGTTGAGAGAAATACACATCACACACATTGCTAGTCTACTGCTCTTTGGCCCACTTTTTTATTATGGAATCATTTCAAATGTGTAGAATAGACATCACTTATTATCTTAGTAGTGGATAATAGCTGCTTTTTTTCTGTGTTTATAGTTTTACTAAATTATACAGGAGATTAATCAGTAAAAATACTTATTATAGCTGTAGGAAACATTATTTTAGCAATAATAATATAATGAAAGTATTTCTACTCCACACAATCAATCAGTAAAAATACTTATTATATCTGTAGAAAACATTATTTTAAGAAATAATATAATGAAAGTATTTCTATTCCACATGATCACAGAGCTTTTTTTTGCAGAAAATTAAATGTAATTAAAATTTCTACCCTATACCAAGTGTGCATTTTAAGTCTCTCAGGGCAAATTTGGAATCCACAATATTGTCAGCAGAAGGTGTTGTCTTTGCTGAGACACAGTGCTCATCAATTACCCCCCCTCCTGCCTTGGACCGTCCGAAGTCTGTGATTCTGAGAAGCCAATATTAGAATCCTCCTATCTATGCAAACCAGGAAACACCAGTAAGGGACTGAATAGAACTGATCATGGAAACACTTCAGTCCAACGTCTACAGTTCCTGTTCCAGTACATCTGGTAGAATTTGGGTCTGCATCTGCAGAGTTACTTTTGTGTTTCTATAATTAAATATCTGACATAGGGTTGGAGTGATGGCTCAGCAGTTAAAGCACTTGCCTGCAAATCCTAATGACCCAGATTCAATTCCCCAGTGCCCACATGAAGCCGGATGCACAAAGTGATGCATGTATCTGGAGTTCATTAGCTATGGTTGGAGGCCCTGGTGTGCTCATTCTCATTCTCTCTCTCTCTCTCTCTCTCTCTCTCTCTCTCTCTCTCTCTCTCTCTCACTGCTTGAAAATAAATAAATAAAAATACTTAATTAAAAGTAATATTTTAGGACAAATATTTCATTAAATCAAGGGGGAAAATACCTTTATAAGGATCCTGACACTACCTTCTGTAATTGCTATGAAATCTACCAGGTCTTCATAATATGAAACTTCTTTGATTACTCTGTAGGTCACCAGCTTTTCCATGTAAGACAAAGTCCTCTTGCTGGAAGCCAGTATTTTAGCTTCTGCACATTATAGGGTGAATGTAATTGATCATTTAAATAGGGGCATGTTTGGGAGTAGAAAGAGACTTATATATAATAAGGCACAGAAAACAGTTTTGAAGCACAGTTATGGGGAGCTAACAGAGTTGGCTGAATAGTCTATAACCATCAAGAAGGAGAACGGAATGAATACATACTGAAACCATCAATGTGCTGAGCGTTCTCTACCTAGGAGCACAGTTTCAAAGCTCTTGTCTAATGTTGGGATTTTGCACACAGCAGTGAGTGAGCTCTGTGACAATAACCTGAGGACACAATACTTTATATCCTAGTCTATATTGGAGTCTAAAAGAGACTTTTAGAACCTGGTTCAGGATAATTTATAATAAGGACTATTGATTTAGTGGTCTGGAGGAAATGCATTTTGGCCCAAAGCTAAGCGTTAAAAATCAATGACTGGCTGAAGTGAGAAATCTTTAGAGTAGAAAGAACTTTAGGGAGATGGGATAGGAGGTCGTGAGAGAAGAAAAATAAATTTATCAGCTGGTGGCCCATTGTGGTGGTCCTGCCTGAGCGACTCCAATTTTAAAGACACGCTTAATCAAACTGTGGGAAGGTTAGTTCCCAGTGTAAGGAACTTGGGGATTCACTACTCAACACGTCTCAGAAATCCTGCATCTTCTGCCAAAATCAATCCCAAGTCTACAGTGATTTTTATCTAATTATTAGATTATTATCTAATAGCTTTGAAGTTTGGTTCCCATGGGTGAAAATGAGAAGGAATTAAGGTGAAATGTAATGGGTGAAAACAAAATATCCATGGAGATTTTGTTCATCCAACATCGTCTTCTTTCTTCCCTCCTGTTATTTTATTTTATTTTTTTGTTTTTCCGAGGTAGGGTCTCCCTCTAGCCCAGGCTGACCTGGAACTCACTATGTAGTCTCAGGGTGGCCTTGAACTCAAGGCGATCCTCCTACCTCTGCCTCCCCAGTGCTGGGATTAAAGGCGTGCGCCACCACGCCTGGCTTCCCTCCTGTTATTGATTCATCCTTCCAATAGTTATTCAGTATATTTTCAATGGATGTACCATCTTTTCAGAAGAGGGGGCTACAGCTGTGAGCAGAGAAGTACCCCCTTTTGGAGTTTATATTTTGGGACTTTGGGGAGTGTTTGGGGTTTGTTTGTATATGAAATAGTCCCAAGGTTCTCATGTGTTTGAACACTTGCTCACCAGCTGGTGGCACTGTTTTGGAAGGTAGTGGAACTTTGGAGAAGTATCAAGAGATGGAAGCCGAGGTGTTATAGCCTTGTTCCACTTGCCAGTGTGGATCCACAGTGACCAGCTTTGCCAGATGTCTGGCATGTCTGTCCTACCATAGTGGGCTGTATCCCCCTCTGCTGGAAGCTGAACTAAATCCTGCCTTACATAGCTTCTAGCTGGTCACAGCAGCAAGAGAACTCACTAAGAAAGGGAGACAGGCTATACTTTAAACCGTGCAAAAGCAGAGCTATGTGCTGTGGAGAATAAAGCAGGAAATAGGAATCTGAGGAATTTTTTCTTTTGAGAGTAAAAAAAATCATTTCTAATTCATTTATTTTTAAAAGTATTGTTTCTCATGATACTTTTACAAAGACAAATTTGACAATTAACTATTAACTCTTCATGACAGATATGAAGAGTTCCCACTTGGGACATCCCCCACCCAAAGCTTTGTTCAAAATGAAAATACATAACAAATTAGATATAATTCTTGAGGATTATTTTATTTAATGTTTTGTTGAAAGCTAGTTGTGGTGGTTTGAATGCAAATGACCCAATACACCTAGGTATTTTAAAAAATATTTTATTTCTCTGCAAGCAGAGATATACAGAGAGAGAGAAAGAGAGAGAGAGAAAGAGAGAGAGAGAATGGGCATGCCAGGTCTCCCAGCCACTACAGATGCACCTGGCTTGTGTGGGTACTGAGAAATTGAACCAGGGTCCTTAGGTACTGGAGGCAAGCACTTAAACCACTGAGCCATCTCTCCAGCCCTAGACTCAGGTATTTTTTGTTGTTGATTTTTTGGTTTTTTGAGGTAGGATCTCACTCTAGCCTGGGTTGACCTGGAATTCACTCTGTAGTCTCAGGGTGGCCTCAAACTCATGGTGATCCTCCTACCTCTGCCTTCCAAGTGCTGGGATTAAAGGTGTGTGCCACCATGCCCGGCTTTCAGGTATTTTTGATTAAGCTTCCTATTTAGTCTCCAGCAGGTGGAGCCCTGCTCGAGGAGGTGTGTCACTGGCCCTAAGGTATGTTATGAGCCGGCTTGAATGTTCATGTTGTTTCTCTGTTATGGAATATGATGGTGTGAGCCAGTTTCATCTGCCATAAATAAACTTCCCCTGAAATAAGCTCTTACTGTTCATAAGCTGTTTCTGGTCCGATGTTGGACCTAGCAACGAGAAGGTAACTGTAACCTAGTACATCATTCATATCTGAATAGTCACACACACTTAACTGTTATTCTGTGCACATTAGTCTTAAGACTGTTGTGAATATTTGGTGGTAGAAAGATGATGTATTTTTTCCTAAGGTTATCTTTCCAAAACACTCAAAATATTTCATTCTATTGACAATTTATATACTAACATTGTCAGTATTTTTTTTCTATGAAAAACGGACAGCTTTCACAATAAATGTATTATTGCAGCATTTTCCTCTTGCAGTATTCAGTATACATTATACATCTCCTGGCTGATAGAATTTTGGCATATCAATGACATAAGGAGATTTTCACTCTGTTTCCTTCTTGACTGCTTGTCAGAATTTTAAATAGTACATTCAGTTACAACGCTTCCTGAGATGCTTCCCGCTTGGGCTGCTCACACGGATGCCCTGTTTGGATAAGAGAGAGATGTGTGTGATCACGTAATTGTCTGCCATGTGCATGGCGAGGAATGTCAGAAATGGCATTGATATGAATGTTTATTAACTTGACTGCTCCAAATATCAAATCCAAGTCTGAAGTGTAACAGTATATTTTGATCAGATACCAAGGATAAGGTAGAATTCTTATTTGTCTAAGCTAAGCCATTTCCTGGAAAGAACACTGGAGCGTCAGTCATCGGAGCAGCAGGCTGCCAGCATTTATTGTTTTTATTTTTTATTTTTATTTTTGCATCTGGTGACTGAAATGCTCAGGATGGCATTTGGAAGTGTCTCATCAAGAAACATTCTGATGCTGGGCGTTCATATCTGAGTGGCTGGATTTTCACCCTTATTTGAGTTTTTCCTAAATTCAATCTTTTTGTCTTTCTTTTTTAAAACAGTATTTTTATTTATTTGTGTGTGTGAGAGAGAAAGAGAGAATGCAAGTGCCAGGGTTGCTTACAGCTGCAAATGAACCAGGTGGATAGACTGTAGACTCTGCATTCAAATGCCTTTAACTGCTGAGCCATCTCCCCAGCCCCCAAATTTTGTCTTTTTTGGTCTACAGGCCCAATAAACAGATGATGACTGTCTCATAGTTAAGGGCTTCTTAAACTTTTTCCATTTTACGTAACCCCGGCTATATGAGTAAAAATTAGATATATAAATAAAGTGTATGAACACAAATCATAGGTAAATTGATTTGAAACAATTCTTTGCTATACATGATGGTAGGGAAATATTAAAAATCTTTCTTCGCCAAAATCAAACCATTATGTTCCTATGAGAGCAAAAAACTTTGCAAGTACAACAAAAAAATAATCCCCTCAATTTATTAAATCTGAACTGTGCAGACTTGTAGCATTAATTGTTGTTGCATGGTGTGAATCATGCCCAGTGCAAAGCGTACATATTCAGAACAAAGACCTCAGTGAAGTTGTGAGATGCAACGTGAGTGTCTTCTGCCAGGAACACCCCGAAATCATTACATGCTTGACTTCAAATTCATTCACATTTTTAGTTGTTGTCTGCTTAGAAACTTTTTACCATTGCTAAATTTTTTATGACAACCCATTCAGTTACGTGACTTTATTTGGCTTACATGCATGAGGGGAAGCTCCATGATGGCAGGGAAAATAACGGCATGAGTAGAGGCTGGACATCAGCTCCACCACAGCACTGCAAACAGCAGCAGGAAGGTGTGCCCAGAACTGGCTATCACTGTCCCCAACAACACACCTCCAAAAAGCTTCCAATTCCAAAACTGCCATCAGCTGGGGGGTCAATCATTCAGAACACATACGTTTGTGGGAGACACTTAGATCAAACCATCACCTCTGGGAACACAGATTCAGGTTACCCCAAATTCCATGTTCTAATGAGTTAACAATTTCCTGAAAGTTTTATAGTTACAGAGCCAAAGAATCATAACCAAAGCATTTTTTTCAATGCTTTGGTGGTAATAGGAGGTAGGCTGGTTACATCAAAGCAGGGAAATCTCTGCTCTAGGCTTCAGGTGCTATCGGATGATATTCTTAGCCTTTGGGTTGGGGGGCTTGGGTGGTCTCTTAGTACATTCCAAAAAGGTTTCATCTGATCACCCGGTATTCATAAGGATGTTCGGTCGGACCCAGAGGTGGGCAATATATGCCTATTGAGGGGCTGAAGGTAATTTGGCTCTGATCCTGAGGAATTCCATGATCACGGGAGTTCTGTCAGTCCATTCAGCCTTGTTTGAAGTAGAAGCAGCACTTCTCAGGACCGTTAGTTCACAAAGCCCTGCATTGCACATAGCAATATGGTCAATATAGATTTGCTACAACTCTAGGACTTCTAAGAATACTGTTCACAGGGAATATGTTGATATTTCTGTCAGTGTTTTCTTTTTTAAAAATATTTTATTTATTCATTTTAAGCAGAGAAATACAGAAAGAGAGAGAGAGAGAGAGAGAGAGAGAGAGAGAGAGAGAGCGCACCAGGTCCACCACCTTGTGGGTCTGGCATATATGGATACTAGGGAATTGAACCCGGGCCTTAGGCACTGGAGGCAAGTGCCTTAACCGCTGAGCCATTTCTCCAGCCCTCTGTCAGTGTTTTCTTTTCACCCAGTAAAGGAATGATTGCTCTGAGTATGTACTGATGGAGGAAGAGACACAAACACGCATCCCCATCCTCACACACATTTTAGTAACTAAGAACATTTATTAACCTAAAAAAACTAGAGCAAGTTTCTCGGCTTAAGCATAAATTTCTGTTGTAGTTACCTTCTCATTGCTGGGACAAGACACCTGACCAAAAGCAACTGAGGGGAGGAAGGATTTATTTGGCCTTGGAGTCTCGAGGGGCAGCCAAATAAACCTTTTCCTCCACAAGCCACTTTTGTTTGGGTTCTTCCTGAGCAGCAACTAGAAAGCTGACCGCAACAGCTGTTATGTACAGTGCAGTCCCTATAGTGCATGGCTGGCAGAGGTGTCCATTTCTGTCACCCAAGGGTGGTCAGAACCAAGCCTTCTGTGCATGTGAAGCTATAGGTAAATTCCTTTGAAAGCTTTGCAGGAAGCTGATGGTATAAACATCGCTGTCTTATCTCCTGCAAAACAACAACAGCAACAAAACCACCCACTTCTCCTTAAAGAAGGGTTAGGTACTAGAAGGATTTGTCTTTTCTTGTTTTTATTCCGTCCTGCCTGCCAGTATTATTACATTAGCAGTTAAATTGCAGCATAAATTTTGGAGACAACATTAAGACATGTGTTAAACTTTCACTATGTGCTTTAGCTGACAATTCTCTGTGAATTCTCCAAAACAGTCTCTGAGGTTGGTTCTAAAGGCCGGAGGTGGGTGGGGAGAAGCTTTCTGCAGTTCTAGAGTTAGTCAGTGGGTGAGCCAGGATCTCAAGCCAGGTTATCAGAGCTCTTTTTCTCATAAGGGTATCAACATATCTGGCAAAAGCCACGTAAGGGAGGCAAGGTTCATTTTGGCTCATGGCTGGAGTGAGGAGTAGCAGGTTAACTTGCATCACAGCCAAACAGAGGAGAGAGGGAACTGCTGGTGCTTCCTCTGCCCCTCCTTTTGTCTTTTCATTCAGTGTGGGATATTCAGGGTGGGTCTTCCCTCCTTAGTTACACACGTGCCCAGAGGTGAGTCTGATTCTAAATCCAGTCATGTGGACAATAAAGATGAACCACTAGCTGGGTGTGGTGGCGCACGCCTTTAATCCCGGCACTCACTCGGGAGGCAGAGGTAGGAGGATCGCTGTGAGTTTGAGGCCAGCCTGAGACTACAGAGTGAATTCCAGGTCAGCCTGGGCTAGAGTGAGACCCTACCTCGAAAAACAAAACAAAACAAAACAAAACAAAAAGATGAACCACCACACAGGTGCCCTTACCTGGTTTTTGTGTCATAGGTAGAACCCTGCAGAGAATGACGGGATGAACAAGGGACCCACAGCCACAGCCATTCAATCAACACAGGATAAGCCAGTGAAACAGAAACCAATGATTCTTGACACAAAAAACCCCTAAACTCACAACATTAAATCAGCCTTAATACTCACCCACCAAGACTCAGGGAACTGAGCGGAAGAGGGGGCAGAAAGATTGTGAGAGCCGTGGTGGGGGAGATTATAAGAGGCATGGCACCCCTCAGTAACAACACACTTGGGCCAGGAGAACCCGGCTGAATACTAGGCTATCCATGGTCCCCTACTACAAAGACTGACCCAGACAGCCCACGGAGGAGGATATCCAGCTGACTGGGGATGGGGAAGGGGGGCAATGAGGAATTGGGAATAACAACTCATTGTTGGCCCACTAAACAATGTAACTCATTATGGACAAAAAAAAACAGATGTCAAAGGTGTGGATACCATCCAGAGGTGGCATGTATTAGACTTTCTGTCACTGTGACAAGTGCCTGGGAGAAATTATTTAAAGAAGAAAGGACTGATTTTGGCTCACAGTTTCTGAGGTTCCCATCCATCATAGTGGGGAGGTCCTTGTGGAACCCAATAGCTCACCTCATGGCAGCCAGGAAGCAGAGAGAAAGGATGCCTGTGTGAACAGTCTCTTCATCTTTTTCTTATTCCGTTCAGATCCCTAGCCATGGGATAAGACTAGCCACATTCCGAGAGGGGCTTCTTCCCTTAGTTAATCCTCTCTGGAAACTCAGGGACAAACACAGAAGTATTTTCCTAGGTGCTTCTCAACCCCATGAAATTGACAAGCAAAATTAGTTATCACGTGACATATGACATCGTTATGTCAACAATTCATTTTCTCTTCCTAGAGATAGAAATGGAGTAAAAGAGGTCAGATTTCACCCATGAGGGAGCACAACTGCTTCGTTAGGCTGTCTCTTAAAGCAGTGATGTGCCCTGTGCTTGAGAGGAAGCCTGGGAACAGCAGGGCAATGCATTAGGCTGAGGTGACTGTGGAGAGGCCAGTTTTCAAACACCAGGGCAGTGAGGTGAGCCTGTCACAAGGTCCCTATGTTCAGCTGTCAGTCACTGTGGAGAAGCTAGGAAAAATGAGAGCCAACAGCGTGGAGGGAGGTTGTTTCTGTTGTCTACCACCACACCACCCATTTTATTCTCTTTCTGTTCAGAGGGGCTTCTGGGAAGCTGTTTTGTGATCTTGTGCCAAGTTTGGGTGTATGCATTGCCTCTTTTAGGCAAATTTGCTTGATATATTCCTGGAAGCTCCTCCATACTGATCTTATCCATCTGATAATTCAAAAGACTACTGGTGTGTTTCCACTGCAGCTGAGTACCTCACCAGTTAGCTCCCCGAGTCTTTTCTGGGTCTGGATGGTTGGATCAATCAACCAACCTTCAGCTAGCATGCTTACTTTCGCCTCTAGATGTATTTCAGCAGTGCCTGAGAGTTGGTATGTTTTTCTTAAACTTTTATTTTTGGATTATGAAATTTTCCAGTCATGCTTTTTTTTAATGACTGGAAGCGTGAGGTAATCAGTGCAATCGCCTGAGGATCAAACTGGTGCTGAGGGCTGAAGGCTGCACACCTCCATGGGGCCGAAAGAGAACGAGTTGGCTGCTTACTTCACCTGCTGCTCTTTTCTCTTGCTCTCCTAGGAAACAGATGGAAGACTGCTGTGATCCTGCCCGTCTCTTTGCTATGACTAAAATGAATTCCCCTATGGGGAAGAGCCTGTGGTACGATGGGGAATTTTTATACTCGTTCACTATTGACAAAGCCACGTATTCCCTCTTCCCTCAGGTGAGTAGCATTTGGGGCATCCAATATATTTTTCTTTGTTTCTATCTATCATCTATCTATCTATCTATCTATCTATCTATCTATCTATCTATCTATCTATCTATCTATGTATCTATCTATCTATGTATCTATCTATCTATCTATCTATCTATCTATCTATCTACCTATTATCTATGTATCTATGTATCTATCTATGCATCTATCTATCTGTCATCTATCTATCATCTATATATCTATGTATCTATTATCTATAATCTATCTATCTACCTATCATCTATCTGTCTATCAGCTATCTATCTATCATCTCTCTATCTATATATCATCTATGTATCTATCACCTATGTATCTATGTATCTATCTATTATCTATCTATCTATCATTTATCTATCTGTCTGTCTGTCTATCTATCTATATCTTCATATCAGAGGTCAGGGTTGCATGAGTTTCTTGACTCATTGGACATCCTCTTTTCAACTTCTTTCCTTACATTTGAATTTTAAATGCTTTTTTCTTATACCTGTTTCTTTGTTTTTTTTTTTTTTTGTGTGTGTGTGTGTGTGTAGACCTTGTAATGTTTTGATGCGAGGATGCAAGGATAGAAGTAAGATAGTAAAAATAAATAGGATCTTCTGGTGTTATAGGTTACCTTGATTTTTAGGTTGGGATCATGTGAAACTGAAGGAAGTAAGCAGAGCCTGGACAGGGGTTAGTGGAATTCCAGCGTGTGAGGTCGGTTGTGGAGTGATCGAGAGGACTTGTGATTTGTGATACTGGACTGTTTTCTTAGGAATGGTGTTGCTTCCCGGAACTTGTAAATGTTAACCCTGTGGCTAGATTCTTTCCTATGAAGCCGAGGAGTGGTAGATAGAAAGAATTCAATTTGACCACTTTTGAAGTGGTTCAAGTCAAACTGCTTAGTGTTTTTCTTTTTGGTTTCTTGAACAATGCAATAAAATAGTTTTTGCTATACTGTATCTAAGCAGCAAGGTTGAAAACATTTTTTTTAAACTTTTGTTGTATTGAATCCTTGGTAGGTGGAGGAGGGTTGTTAGATGAAGTCACCTCTGGAGAGAAGTTGAGAGATGAGTATTGGCCTCCCTAAGTCTTTAAGCAACCTCCACACTTAGTTTGGCCAGACAATTATACAGAAGAAGGATCCATGGCCAGAGTTGGAAAGTGGGAGGGATTATTTTAGTATCTATATTGATCAAGTGCTTAAAAGATGGATCCTGTAAATGTGAAGCCTCTACCCGATGTGGAGTCACAGCCTCTATCAAAGAGCTCTGTCACTCCAAGGCATATGACCAAAGAATTCAGAGTCAGCATATCACAGAGATATGCATTCATGTTCACTGCTGAGTTATTCACAATAGCTAAGGAAGGGAACCAGTGTGGAGGCTCATGACCAGAAGAACAGTCAAGGGGAACGTGAAACTGATGCTCAATGGATTTTATGTAGCCATAGAGAAAAACGAAATTATGACATTCTCAGGAAAACAGATGAAACTGGAGTATCATGTTAAGTGAAATGAGCCAGACTCAGAAAGACAAATGTCACGTGTTTCCTCTCTTATGTACAGTTGAGACTTAAGAATGTATGTGTGCGTACGTATAGGTAGGATATAAAATAGAGGGGACAGTGGGAGGACAGGAAGGAATCTACAGGGAGGGGAGAGGGAAAGAGAAGAGAATAATGGAATGTGTATGTTATGAAAGCAGAAGCAGGGTCTATTTGGGAGGTGGAAGGATGGGGTCCATTGATATGAGGAAGGGAGATGGGGAAGACAGGGGGCGGTAAATGAGAATAACGTGTAAAGGTCAGGTATAGAGGCACACAGCTTTAATCTCAGCACCTCTGTAGGAGGATCACCATGAGTTTGAGGCCAGCCTGAGACTGCAGAGTGAATTTATGGTTCCAAAGAGCTGGATTAGAGTGAGACCTTATCTCAAAAAACTAAAAAACTAAAAAAACTGGGCTGGAGAGATGGCTCAGCGGTTAAGGCACTTGTCTCCAGTGCCTAAGGCCCCGGGTTCAATTCCTCAGGACCCACATAAGCCAGACCCACAAGGTGGTGGCCCTGGTGCTCTCTCTCTCTCTCTCTCTCTCTCTCTCTCTCTCTCTCTCTCTGCTTGAAAGTGAATAAATAAAATATTTTTTAAAAAACTAAAAAAAACCACACACAATGTATAGTGATAAGTATGTATGGAAATGTCAAAATGAAACCCCTTTCTTTGTATACAATTAATTTTAAAAAGCAACAAAATAGAAAGATCAAAACAACCTGTATTTACGAGTCATCCTTAGTTGTTTAGTCTAATTGAATGGTTTTAGAATATAGTGGAAATTTAATTAAAAAGATAGGAACTAAGGATTCAATTCATCACAAATGTATTCACATACTTGTCTATCTCTGTTGTTTCTTTTCCCTTGAAAGGCTTCTTATTGTCAAGGAAACTACGAAGAGTCATAAAATGTAGAACTGAATTTTGTCGATGTCACTTACTAATGAAACATCTTGGCTAACTCATGTAACTCTCCTGAGAGTCAGCTCTGTCAGTTGTACATCAGAAAGAACAGTAAATACCCTCACTCTTCACAGAGTGGTCGTGAAGAGTGATTTAGATCCAGCATGGCATAATGGTTTGTAATCTACAAATCATTGTTTGAATGTCGGTGATAATCTTAAACTGGTGTGGTTTGAATGTAAAATGTCCCCATAGACTCATGTGTTTGAACACTTAATCCTCGTTTGGTGGCTCTGTCCAGGAAGGTTTAGGAGGTGGAGCCTTGCTGGAGGAATGAATCATTGTGGGTGGGCCTTAAGACATTGCAGCCCAGCTTCAATTGTTCTCTCTCTCTCTCTCTCTCTCTCTCTCTCCTCCCTGCTTATGTGACATCAGAGTTCCTGTTCCCCCCAGACTTTCCCTGCCATGAATGATTCTACCCTCTGGAACGATAAACCAAAGTAAACCCTTTCCTTCCCTAAGCTTCCTCTGGTTACGTATTTTTTTCCTTGCAATGAGAAGGTAACTTATACAAAAAATTGGTACTGAGATTGGGGTCATTAGTATAACAAACCTGAACATGTGGTTCTTATTTAACCTTTTGGTTTGAAGGAGGAATGTGGAAGGATTTGAAACTTTGAACTAGAGAAGCCTTACAATGCTTAGGGCACAGATTCAGGGCCATTCTGGTGGACATTTGAAAGACCACAAGGCTGTGGAGGTTTGGCTCATGGGGTTTCAGAGGGGAAAGAGGTTCCTCTAATGGGAACCGTGCAAAAGGAAGCTCAGGTATACATGCTGGCAAAGAAACCGACTGGATTCTGCCTGTGTCCTCAGAACTGGAGCAAGGTTGAATTTACAAGTAATGGAGTAATGTGTTTGGTGGAGGAAATTTAAAGACAGAAAGGCTATGAGCCTTTGGTTTGGCCTCTCTTTACTGCTATTATTCAGATCTACAATGAAAGAGAACAGAATTTTGAACAGGAAGATATGAAAAATAAAAAGTTTGACACAGAAAGAAATGTAAAGAAAGTTAAAGTCATGGGGTGGGAACACTGTAGCTTCTTTGTTAAGGAGATGACTGCTATTAAAGGGAAATCTACTGCTCTGCCCTGAGATAATAGAAAAGATGCCCCGAGGCCAAGACCCAACCCACTGAAGGCTCAAGCTAATAAGAAAGTGAATTCCTTTGAAAGGAAAAGGCCTGAAGGAAGACAGTCAAAAGGAGGTCTCTGCTTCCTAAGGTCAGCATACAGAGGCTGCGACAGCCATGGTCCAAGGCCAGGCTTCATCTTAATGTGATAATGGAAGTTAGTAGTGTCTTCCATGTGGTTTTGGAAGAATACAAAGATGGGAGGTCATGGAGTACTGAATCATGGTTCCCACAATGCGAGGCAGGGTGAGAGTTCTGAGAGACCACTGCATGAAACCGTGTAAGTAACTATAGGTTGCAATAGAAATCCCACAATGTTGGAGATGCTGAAGCCTTGGGATGTCCACCAAGGAAAGCTGTGGGTGGGGGAAGATCCTCTCTGGGTGAGAGACTATGGACAACAGAGATGGAAGGGTGAGACCACCCAAGCCTTTGGAACCTCTGAGTATTTCATCATGAGTCCCAGATACCTGACATAGCGCTGTAGGATTTGATGTTTTGTTTGCTGGTGTTTCATCTTGTTTTGGTCCGTTCTTTCCTTGCTGTGACCCATTCCTTCCTTTTGGAATGGGAATGCTTACTCTCTGCCTTTATATGTTGGGAATATGTAAATTGTCTTGTGATTTTACAGTACTCATAGTCAAGGGACTTGATGGAAGCTCAGATTAGACTTTGGATTTTTGAAGTGTTGGGACTAGTAGACTGTGGGGCATTTTAACATTGGAGTGGACGTGTTTTAGATCACGAGCTGGCCATGAATCTCTAGGGACCCTGGGTGGAATATGGTGGTTTGAATATAGATGTCCTCCATAGTATTTGGTGGTGGTATTTGGTATCCTTCAGGAGGATGATCCTTGCTGGAAGGAATGTGACTTTAGGAGCTGACCTGACGGCCTCATTTTCTGTGCTTTTTCTTGCAACTTCCTCCCTGATGATGTGAAGATATGATGTCAGGGCTCCCTGCTCCTCTCTGGATTTCTCCACCATGATAGACTGTATCTGAAACTGTAAGTGGAAATAAATGGAGACGATGACCCATTGGTCATTTAGACAAGGTACACAAATCCTCCAAGATGTTGGTAGAACAATATTTTTATAGGAGATTTGGTACTTCAAATCTTTCTAGAGAAATGGAGAAGTAAAAGTCAAGAGACGGCTCCTAGGGTTATTGAGTTAAAGAACTTGTTACTTTACCTAATGTATCAGTAGGATTCCAACAACCATTTCCTTAAGCATGACTTCAGTTGCCTCCGATGGAAGCAGGGACCAGAAGATGATTTCAATTCTCTGCGTTCTTCACGTCTCCTTTAAGTACATTGAATGTGAAAGTTAACTTGACTTCAAAACACTAGCTGCCCAGAAGTAGGAGAGGAATCTTTTAAATATCAGGCTTCAGCAAGAAGGTGAAAGAGGGATATCCAGTCTGAGCAAACCAATGCACGATATCTTGTGTGTACAAAAATTGATACTAGCCAGGCATGATGGCACACCCCTAAAATCCTAGCACAGTTGAGGCTAAAAGCGGGTAGATCATAAATTGGAGATCAGTCTGAGGTACACAGAGAGTTCAAGGCCAGCCTGAGCTACATAGTGTGACCTTGTCTCAAAACAAAACAACAATACGAAACAGAAAAACAGAGAGCAACTAGTTATGAAATGAAGGAGAGAGAAAGAAAAAAAAAGCCTTTAATAGTAAGAAAATGTTAAAAATAAATCCAAAAGAAAATTTGTAGATAAGGGGTTTCATACCAGTCATACCAGTGACTTTCAGCTTTATGGTAGGAAATAGATTTTTGAGAGCAAAGCTGATTAGAGAAATGTAAGCAGCCTCCTGTCATTCTTATCTGTCAGTTGCAGAAGCAGGATGGTAGGATGCACTTCCTTTATAATGTGTGTGCCTGCTTCAGGACCAGGGAAACATTCTAGAATAATAAAGAAAAATGTACCACCAGGAACTGGAAGTCATTACATCATTGTTTGTGTAAATAGTCATTAGAAAAAAAAACTCAACCGATTTAATGAATAGATTTTTTTTTAAGTTAGGTATCTATTTTCTGAGATTGTAGGATTACTGATTTGGCAAAAATCCTGAAAAAAAAACCAAGAACATCACAAAAAACACAATATATGTGCCTCTTTCCTCACCCGTTATCATTCTTTAGTAAAGTATTTCTAGTTTGTTAGATGCCAACTAAGTTGCCAGCTAACAGATAAGCTTCCTTCCTGTTGCCTGTGGGCAAGATTAGCATCAAGTAGAAACCAGGAGTGTGGCTCTGCCTAGTGCAGTCAGTGTGAGCAAAACATTTTTTCTTTCCCTGAGCCATCCATCAATTCTCCTCCTGCTGTGGTCACAATACCCAAGAGAACTATATCAAAAGAGGAAAGGTTTTGCCTCACAGCTTCAGGGGTCTCAGTCCATCATGGCAGGCAGGGCATGGCATTATGACCCACAAGAAGTAAAGTGGAGCCATGAGAGGAAGGGGTCAGGGTGAGGTACAGCCTTAGAGGATTTGCCCTTAGTGACTTCCTTCCCCAGTTCCATCACCTCCCAATAATCGATTGAAGCCATCAGTGGGGTAAACTGTGCACTCATTAGGTCAGAGCCTTCATGATCTAATCCTTCCCGGACAAGCCTCACAGACACACTCGGTGGTGGGCGGGCTTGGCTAACCCCCTCCATGCTCCTCAGTCCAATCACATGGAGAGTCAACATTTGGCACCACATTGAGTTTTAGTCAAATAATGCCAAGGAATTCATTCTCTAACTTAGATTATGCATGTCATGTGACACTTTCATTCCTATTGCTATTGTTACGCTTGTCACAACACTGGTGTTATTACACTGTAATGTTACACTTGCCCCAAAGCTCATCTTGTTAGCCATCATTCCCATTACTGTTACTTCACTGTTGTTATTATTACATTATGATGTTACACTTTCCCTAACACTCAACACGTTAGCCAACCGTCTCACTGTTATTATTCCTTTGCCTGTTTCTACCCATCATTTTGGGTTGTTGTTGGCAATGTGTGTTAGAAGAAGAAAGATGCTCTGTTCACA
Source organism: Zapus hudsonius (assembly GCA_004024765.1). NCBI lineage: Eukaryota > Metazoa > Chordata > Mammalia > Rodentia > Dipodidae > Zapus > Zapus hudsonius. The sequence goes on from PVHP010017139.1 coordinate 34,578, forward strand.
GTTGAATGTTAACAGGTTCCTTTAAATCTGTACATCCTCGGGAGAGGACCACCGAGGGAACTCTGTGTTGGAGATGCCACATTTAAATTACCTTATTACCATTCACTGAGTTTTGCTTGGATCTCACACAATTTCCTATGACTTCATGACCACATTTATCAAATTCTGGCACATATCAATCATCTGCTTAATTACATATGTATATATTACCATCTCCTGAAAGTTCTTTCCTGCTCCCAGCACAATTGGATTAGAGAAGCCTCTGAGGGAACAAGCTTTCTCTTTTTGAACCAGTATAGTTCTTCACACTAAATATTGATATTTATTTCC
>PVHP010017140.1:0-34830 GCA_004024765.1 Zapus hudsonius
AGAGAGAGAGAGAGAGAGAGAGAGAGAGGGAGCACAAGGGTCACCACCTTGTGGGTCTGGCTTATGTGGGTCCTGGGGAATTGAACCCAGGGCCTTAGGCACTGGAGGCAAATGCCTTAACCGCTGAGCCATCTCTCCAGCCTCTCTTTTTTTTCTTTTGATCAAAGTGGCCAGGGTTTTATGAATCTTGTTTATATTTTTCGAAGAACCAGCTGTTTGTTTAATCAATTTTAATAAATGTTTTTTTTTTAAATTTTCAATTCAGGGCTGGAGAGATGGCTCAGCGATTAAGGCACTTGCCTCCGGTGCCTAAGGCCCGGGATCAATTCCCCAGTACCCACATAAGCCAGACCCACAAGTTGGTGGCTCTGGTGTTCTCTCTCTCTCTTTCTCTCTCTCTCTCTCTCTCTCTCTCTCTCTCTCTCTCTCTCTCTCTCAGTATCTCTCTGCTGGAAAATGAATAAATAAAATATTCTTAAAATAATTTACAATTCATTAATTTCTGCTATGATTTTAATTTTTTCTTTACATTGGGAACTCATAGGATAGGATTGTTTTTCTTTTTCCAGTGCCTTTAAGTGGTTAGTTAAGTTATTTGAGATTTCTCTGTCTTTGTTATAAAGGTGTTATGTGCTATAAATTTTCTCCTGAGGGCTACCTTCACTGTGTCCCATAAGTTCTGGTTTGTTTCATTATTGTTCAGTTGTAGAAATTTTGATTTTTTTTTTCATGACCCATTCATTGTTTAATAGCATGTTGTTAAATCTCCAGGAGGTAGTGTGTTTTCTGTTTCTTTTATTGTTGATTACTAGCTTTAATGCATTGTGGTCAGATAAAATGTAGGGAGTCGTGTAAATTTTCTGATTTTGTGGTGGCTCGCTTTATGCCCCAATACATGATCAATTTTTTATATGTTATTTATTCATTTTCAACCAGAGAAGAGAGAGAGAGAGAGAGAGAGAGAGAGAGAAACACCAGGGCCACCACCTTGTGGGTCTGTCATATGTGGGCACTGGGGAATTGAACCCAGGGCCTTAGGCACTAGAGGCAAGTGCCTTAACTGCTGAGCCATCTCTCCAGCCCTGATCAATTTTTTTAGAAGGTTTCATGAGCTGTGGAGAAGAATGTGTATTCTGTGGAATTGGGGTAGAATGTTCTGTAGATGTCTGTTAGGTCTAGTTGGTCTATGGTATTGTTAAGTTCCATTATTTCCCTTATAATTTTCTGCTTGGATGATCTGTTTCTTTTCTGATTTGTTGTCAAGTAGGTTTTGCTTTTTGTAATGTAGCTGCACCTGTGTTTGGTGCACTTAAGTTCATGATTGTGATATCGTTTTGTTGGATCATTCCCTTAATGAGTAAAAAGTGGCCTTTAAAAAATTTTCTTTTGGTTTAAAGTCTATATTTTCATATATTAATATAGGTACAACCGCTTATTGCTTATTTCCATTTGCTTGGAAGATTATTTTCCATCCTTTCTTTAACCCTGAGGAGATGTCTATCCTTAATGGTGTGGTGGGTTTCTTGAAGACAGCAGATAGATGTATCCATTTTTCTGATTCATCAAGTTAACCTGTATTTTATGACTTGGGAGCTGATACCGTCAACGTTTGAAATTGTAACTGTGTAGTTCAATTTAATCCATGCCATGCTGAAGGCTTTGTGGGGTTTGGTGCTTTCTTGAGCATTGTACATTTTCATGTCTGTTCTAGTTTTGGTTATTGTGTTCTCACTCTTGTAGGGTCTTGAGGTTGGTTGCTCGACTCTTCTGTGTGGAGTATTTCCTGAAGTATTCTCAGTAGGATTGGCTTTGTGTTCATATAATCGTAGAACTGGCTTTTATCATGTAAAGTTTTCCTTTCACCTTCAATTATGAGGGGTATTTTTGCTGGGTATAGTAGTTTGGGTTGGAAGCCATAGTTTTTTAAACTTTGAGGTATTCCAAGCCCTTCTGGGTTTAAGGGTTTCCACTGAAAAATCTGACATAATTCTGATGAGATTGCCTTTGTATGTAATGAGCTGTTTCTTTCTTACTGTTTAGTATGCTCTCTTTATTTTCATTGTTTAGACTTTTAATTATGATGCACTGTGGAGAGTTTCTTCTTTGGTCCTGTCTGTTTGGTGTCTGAGCTTCTTGTATCTGGGTGGGTCTCTTTTTTTGGAAGTAGGAAAATTTTCTTTGGTGATTGTATTGAAGATGTTCGCTACGCTTTTTGCCTGAATTTCTTTCCCTTCTTTTATACCCATGATCTAGATATTTAGTCTTTTTAGAGTATCCATGATTCCCTTAAATTCTGTTCACATGATTTTTTGAACTTAATCATAGTTTTTGGCCTCCCAGTCAATTTCCTCTGTTTTGTTTTTTAGTTCTGAGGTTCTGTCCTCCACATAATCTACTCTGTTAGCGACGGTTTCTGGGGAGGCTTTTATTTATTTATTTTTAAATATTTATTTATTTGCAAGCAGAGAGAGCAAGTGTGAAAGAGTGAGGATGGGTGTGCTGTGCCAGGGCCTCCAGCCTCTGTAAATGAACATCAGATGCATGCACCACTTTCTGTATCTGGCTTTACATGGGTACTGGGGAATTGGACCCAGGTTGTTAGGCTATTCAGGCCAGGGCCTTAACTGCTAAGCCATCTCTCCAGCCCTCTAGGGAGGCTTTCTAAAAAAATATTATTATTTATTTATTTGAGAGAGAGAATGGGCATGCCAGGGCCTCCAGCCACTGCAAATGAGCTCCAGATGCATGAGCCACCTTGTGCATTTGGCTTTATGTGGGTGCTAGGGAATTGAACTTGGGTCCTTCTGCTTTGCAGGCAAATGCCTTAACCACTGAGCCATCTCTCCATGCCCTAGGGAGGCTTTTAAAAGATCTATTTGACACTTGGGAGGCAGAGGTAGGAGGATAACCATGAGTTTGAGGCCATCCACCCTGAGATTACATAGTGAATTCCAGCCTGGGCTCAAGGAGACCCTACCTAGAAAAAGAATGAAAAATAAAAAATAAAGATTTATGTGATTTTAGTGCCTGAATTAAAGGTGTGTACCACCCCGCCTGGTTCGTTTATCTTTTAAGATCTCTCTGAATCTCTTCAATTATGTTAAGACTATGAAAAGACCTGTTTGTTGTAATTGATTCTGCTGCATTTCATTTATGTGGCTGTTGGTTTTTGGTGATTTGCTTCCAGTTCTGCCATTTTATTTAATAAGCATATGCTTCATTTTGGGATTCTGTGTCTGGTGTATCCTCTATGTTTTTTGTCATAGTCAGCCACATGCCACTGGAATGAACCTCCAAACCAGGTACATTCATGAGAGGAAGGGATTTATTGAAGCTACAGATCCAGGGGAAGTTCCATAATGGTGAAAGAGGTTGGCCCCTTTCACAGTACAAGCAGAGAGAGCGTGATCATCACCAACACCTCAAATAAGCACACAAAAACTGCAAAACACAAAAAAATTTTTTTAATTAAAAAAAACTGCAAAACACAGTAGGGAACTCCAGGCTTGAACTCAGACTGCTCTTTGCATACCTATAGCTAGAATTCCAGATCCACCCCAAGAAACACCTTAGGGCTGAACACTAGAATCCACCCAAGGTGATGCCTCCTCCAGCCAGGCAGCTGGAGAAAAGCTTTAATAAACTCTTTAATCTATTGGGGAACACCCATTTAAATTACCATGATTTTATTGAAGGCTTCCATTGTGGGGCTAAGGCATTCTTGGTGGAATTCTCTCAGCTTGTTGTCTTGTGTTGTTTTTTGTGTTTGTTATGGTCGTAGCAGATAATGACTATTTGGGGGATCTTCAATGGGTGATCTGTTCTGGTTAGATACAGATGGAAATGGGTTGGAGTTATATCCGCCCGTGGGTCTGGAGAGTGTCTTCCTTGTGTATGCTTTCAGTGGTTCTGGGTGAGACTCTGTCTGGGAGGCCTGATCAAGTCTGTGACTGAGTGGGATAATGTACTCCTTGTGCTGCCCACCTGCTGGCCCTCGGTTGTGGGAATGGCTGCAGCTGCTGTGGGCAGGCTCAGGAGGAGGAAAATCCTACTTTGGGGGCTGGACCTTATTCAAGGACATGGGGAGGGGGGTTGCCTGCCTAACGTGGCTGTGTGGATGATCTGGGACTCTGTGATCCCATTCTGAATTCACTGAGCACGTGGTGTGTGCAGAAGCCATTGATGTGTTCTGGGATTCAGGGAGTTTACCTTCTGAGTGCTTCAATAGGACTGCATGTGGTATCTGGCAGCCTTAGCCCCTGTGGCCTGGCTGTGCAGTTTGTGGATGTTGCCTGTTAGAGTGGGGCCGCAGCTCCCAGCACGTGCCAGCCCACCGCTCTCCTCCCCTCTCCCGAGGGGCTGCAGCCACAGTGGCTTGTGCCTTGTGTCTTGTGTGACAGTCTGGGAGAGAACAGACCACCTGTGCGTGTGGAGTTAGGGCCATATGCCTGCCCATGTGCGTGCCTCACCCTATTTCTAGGTGCATGTGGACACCAACTGCTCGGTGGGCTGTCCACCCAACAGCCCTGCTTACTGGTATCTGGTATGGGGGGGGGGTAACCATGCTGCATAGCATGTTAGAATCAGGCAGATTCCCATATGTGCACCCCCATGCCTGCCCAGTATGGGAGGACGGTTGGGGGAGAGTCTGGAAAGACCTGTCTGGTACTGGAACCAGGGCCACACCAGGCTATAAGCAAGTACCTTGAACACTGAGCCTTCAGCCTTCCTGAATGTATGTTTGTTATTTTTTTAATAAGTCGAAACTTTGTACAATTCATGTATATGTATCAGTTTCCCTCATCCTGCCCCTTTCCCCTGAGGGCTCTCCTCAGTGGGATTGCTGGAATGCTCCATGGAATGGAGGGCTAGGAGTTGTGCTAGCAGTAGACAATGCCTCTGGATATCCTCCACCATGGCTCTTACATTCTTTTCACCCCCTCTTCCACAGAATTCCCTGCACTATGGTGGGTGAGTTTTAAGTCTGCTTTCATGTTGAGCTCTTAGCAGCTGTTTTTTTTCAATTTGGTTTGGGATTTTTGTTGTTATTGTTGTTGACAATCAAAACTAACCATCACAAGCCGGGCGTCATGGCGCACGCCTTTAATCCCAGCACTCAGGAGACAGAGGTAGGTGGATTGCCATGAGTTCAAGGCCACCCTGAGACTACATAGTGAATTCTAGGTCAGCCTGCACTAGAGCGAGACCCTATTTCGAAAAACAAAAAACAAACAAACAAAAAAAACTAACCATCACAGATTCTGATTGAGGGAATGGAGTACTCAGATTGGCTGGGCCTATTCACTTGATCATCCCTGAAGTCAGGAGGTGAAGAGTCATTTTAAGAAGGGGAACAGGCCAGCGTGGTGGTGCACACCTTTAATCCCAGCACTTGAGAGGCAGAGGTAGGAGGATCACTGTAAATTAAGAGGCCAGCCTGGGAATACAGAGTGAGTTCCAGGTCAGCCTGAGCTAGAGTTAGACACTACCTTTAAAAGGGGGAGGGGACAGTAAGCAAGGTAGACAAATCCTCTTGTTTTGTATCTTTCTCCCAGGTGACCATGGAGACTGGTGGCCTCCCTCTGGAGCTATGGCGCATGATCTTAGCATACCTGCACCTCCCTGACCTGGGCCGCTGCAGCCTGGTATGCAGGGCCTGGTATGAACTGATCCTCAGTCTTGACAGTACCCGCTGGCGGCAGCTGTGCCTGGGCTGTACTGAGTGCCGCCACCCCAACTGGCCAAACCAACCTGATGTGGAGCCTGAGTCTTGGAGGGAGGCTTTCAAGCAGCACTACCTTGCTTCCAAGACCTGGACCAAGAATGCCCTGGACTTAGAGTCCTCGGTTTGCTTTTCTCTATTCCGCAGGAGGAAGGAGCGACGTACCCTGAGTGTTGGGCCAGGCCATGAGTTTGACAGCCTGAGCAGTGCCTTAGCCATGGCTAGTCTCTATGACCGAATTGTGCTGCACCCAGGTGTGTACGAGGAGCAAGGTGAAATCATCCTAAAGGTGCCCGTAGAGATTGTGGGCCATGGGAAGTTGGGCCAGGTGGCCCTGCTAGCCAGCATTGATCAACACTGCTCAACCACACGCCTGTGCAACCTCGTCTTCATGCCAGCCTGGTTCTCACCTATCATGTATAAGGTGCGTGCATATCACATAGGTGCCATCCATCCTGACCCCCTCAGCCCTGACCTCTTCTCAGTGGCTATCCCTTTTTGGTCCTCTGAGGTCTAGATGAGTTGAGAAATGAGCAAAGGGATCTATATAGTTCAAATTTTTCTTTCTTGTTGTCAAAGCTGCATTAGAAGATTATTCTTCCTGACTCCATCAACTCGAGCTGCAGGTAGAGCAGATATGTGCATAGGAAAGCTAAGCACTGGGAGCATGCAGCATGGTGACAGGAAGACACTACCTGCTTCTGTTCGCATGTCCAAAGAGGAGGCTGGCTATGCAAGGGCAGTGACCTCAGCACATGAACCCCACTCTGTGTGGGGTTAAGGAGGGTCAGACTTTCTCCAGGATTGACTGCTTTGCAAGAACACCAGGAGAGAAACTCAGGAAATACTAGTTCAACATAGTCCTTCCATGAACACAGCAGACATGTTAAAGTAGAGCATGTTTTGAGGTGTTGGTTGTTCCTAGAAGAGCAGTCTGCAGCTTCTGCATTGCCTAGAACTTGTAATATTTAGATTATATACCTATTGACAAAAGCTATACCATGCCGGGCATGGTGTCACACACCTTTAATCCCAGTATTCATGAGGCAGAGGTAGGAGGATCTGTGTGAGTTCAAGGCCAGCCTGAGACTATATAGTGAACTCCAGGTGAGTCTGGGCTAGAGTGAGACACTAAAACAAAAACAAAACAAAATGATGGCTGAGGAGATAGCTCAGTGGGCAAAGTACTTGCCAAGCACATACAAGGACCTGACCTGAGTTCAGATCTCCAGACCCCACATGAAAACCAAGTATGGCAACACATGCCTACAGTATCACCCCTGGGGAGGTAATGAGGGGAGGATCCCTAGGGCTTGCTGACTACCTAGTCAGAATCAGCGAGCTTCTAGGCTCAGCCCTAGACCCTGTCTCAAAAAATAAGGTGAAGGGCTGGGGAGATGGCTCAGTGGTTAAAGGCACTTGCTTGAAAAGCCTGCCAGCCCAGGTTCAATTTCCCAGTACCCATGTAAAGCCAAATGCCCAAAGTGGAGCATGGGCCTAGAGTTCCTTTGCAGTGGCTGGAGGCCCTGACACTCTCTCTTCCTCTCTCTGTTCAAAAGCAAATTAAAAAAATATATTAACAACTGATTTGTCTCTTGTGTTGTAATGATAATGTACCACCAGTCATTTATGATGCACTGAGCATGTGCCAGTACAGCCATTATATCACTCTCTTCACTAAAGCCTGTGAGATAGTAGCATCTGATTTTATAGATGAAAAAACTGAGGTTCAAGAAGAGTGTCAGAGCTAGGTGTGGTGGCACACGCCTTTAATCCAGTACTTGGGAGGCAGAGGTAGGAGGATTGCCATGAGTTTGAGTCCAGCCTGAGACTACATAGTGAATTCCAGGTCAGCCTGGGCTAGAGCAAGACCCTACCTCAGAAAAAAAAAAAAGTAAAAGAATATGACTTAGGGGCAGAAAAGGATCCAAAGACTTTATATATATGTGTGTGTTTACAAATATTTATTATGTGTTTGCAAGGAGAGAGGCATTTCAGGGCCTCTTGCTACAGCAAAAAAAAAAAAAAAAACCACAAAAATCTAGTTGCATATGCCACTTTGTGCATCTGGCTTTACAAGGGTACTTAGGAATCAAACCTGGGCCATCAGGCTTTGCAAACAAGCACCTTAACCACTGATCCATCTCTTTAGCCCAATAATAGCTTTAACTGAGTGCCAGCTTTGTGCTTTATTAACTAGTAAGCCTCATGCTGCAGACAAAGAAATGGAGGCTTAGAGAGGTGAAGCCATTTGTCCTGAGCAATTCATTTGAAAGAAGCAGAGCTTGGAACTATCCGGTGTGGTCAGCTCCCAGAGCTCTTTGACTAATGTTCAATGGCCATAGCAGCATTTCTCATCCCCTTTTTTTTTTTTTTTTGGTTTTTCGAGGTAGGGTCTCACTCTAGCCCAGGCTGACCTGGAATTCCCTATGTAGTCTCAGGGTGGCCTTGAACTCACGGTGATCCTCCTACCTCTGCTTCCTGAGTGCTGGGATTAAAGGCGTGTGCCACCACACCCGGCCACATCCCCTTTCTTTAAGGGATGTGATCTGCTATCTTTTGCTGTACCCCACCATATATCAATAGCTGCCCAAACTGGACTCTCAGTGAACTTCCACTTGGCCTCATAGCCTGTCCCAGCCAAGGCAGCACTCCACTTCTCCTTGCCTGCCCTGTCCTGTGCCAGCAATCAGGGGCCTATGTGGCCCTGTCCTGAGCTCAGACATTCAGCTCTACGGTGTGCTTCAGGGCAGCAGGCTTAGGTGGAGAACACACCTGTGGGCCCAAGAGAGGGCACAGCTGAAGGGAAAGCACCTTGAAAGGGTGAGACCTGAAGAAACTTCTGTATATGATTTGACATGTTCATCATATAACCGTCATTGAGCAGGCTCTTGTAAAGTGATACAACTTTACCTGCTTTAACTTGGTAAGGTTGGGCTCAGATCCCAGCTAATTCCTGTGTTTGTAAGACTCCAAAGACCTCGCCCAAATACATTGGATTCTCTAGTGTGACCTTTTGCTTCAGCTCCTCTCTTAGGGTGTTGATTCTATTTTACTAACACGCTTCTGCTGTAGCTTCACCTCCTCCCTGCCTTCCTGCATGCTAGCCAAGTGCTTTACCACTATGCTATATTCCCAGCTCTCCTTCCTTCCCATTTTCAGCAAAAAGAAAGTAAAAGTAAAGAGCTGGGCACGGTGGCACACACCTTTAATCCCTGGACTCGAAAGGCAGAGGAAGGAGGCTTGCAGTGAGTTCAAGGCCACCTGGAAACTACATTTTTTTTTATTACCTCGGAACCCCCTCCCAAAAAAAGAAAAAGAACGGGTGGAGGGAGCATGAATAGATTCTCACTAAGCCCTTTATGAGTGTTAGGAGAATTTACTTAGACCTGAGCTATGGAGAAAGGTCGTGCTACCATTGTCTACTCTTGTCTCCTTTCATTTGGAATTAAAAGGATGTAAAGGTTGGCAGCTACATTTCTCCCTCTTCTGGTGCAGACCTGTTCCCCAGTTCTTTGGGTGTCAGCTAATACCCAGGCTTTGTTGGAGAAGGGGAGACAGTGGAGCCAAGGGCTTGCCCTTGTTCTCCTTTTAAAAAGCAGTTCAAGTGCTGAGTACCAAAACAAAGCTTAGCCTTCTTACAGCATCCTCTCCTTCTTCCCTAGACCACATCCGGTCACGTCCAGTTTGACAACTGCAACTTTGAGAATGGACATATTCAGGTCCATGGCCCAGGCACCTGCCAAGTGAAGTTTTGCATCTTCAAAAACACCCATGTCTTCTTGCACAACGTGCCCCTGTGTGTCCTGGAAAACTGTGAATTTGTGGGCAGTGAAAATAACTCTGTGACTGTTGAGGGTCACCCATCAGCAGATAAGAACTGGGCCTACAAGTACCTGCTGGGCCTTATCAAGTCCTCTCCCATCTTGCTGCCCACAGATGACTCTGACTTTTTAATGTCCTTGGACCTAGAGAGCCGGGACCAGGCCTGGAGCCCAAGGACCTGCGACATCGTCATTGAGGGTAGCCAGAGCCCCCCCAGCCCGTCCTCTAGCTCTCCAAAGCCAGGCTCCAAGGCTGGCTCCCAGGAGGCAGAGGTGGGCAGTGATGGGGAAAGGGTGGCCCCAACCCCAGACAGCAGTGATGGAGGCATGAGCCCCAGTGGTGAAGATGAAGATGAGGAGCAGCTCACATACAGGCTGTCCTATCAGTTACAGGGTCCACGCCCAGTCTTGGGTGGCTCCTTTCTGGGCCCTCCACTTCCAGGAGCATCTATTCAGCTGCCCAGCTGCCTGGTGCTTAACTCACTGCATCAGGAGCTGCAGAAGGACAAGGAGGCCATGGCGCTGGCCAGCTCCGTGCAAGGCTGCCTCATCCGCAAGTGCCTCTTCCGGGATGGAAAGGGTGGTGTCTTTGTCTGCTCCTATGGTCGAGCAAAGATGGAAGGAAACATCTTCCGGAACCTGACTTATGCAGTGCGGTGTATACATAATAGCAAGGTACCATCCCATGGGTTAACTCTGTAGACGGGCCTCATGGGGCACCAGGAGTGTGACGAGAGATTGTTGAAAGGACTCCTGTGGTTATGTTTGGAAAGAAGACGATAGGCTGTTAAGATGCATTTTAAAAATATATTTATTTGAGGGAGAAAAATAGTATGAGCATACCAGGGCTTCTTGCCACTCCAAATAAACTCCAGACATATGTGCCACTTTGCATCTGACTTTATGTGGGTACTGGGAAATTGAACCCAGGCCAGCCTGGCAAGCTTTGCAAACAATCACCTTAACTGTTGAGCCATCTCTCCAACCTGCTATCATACATTTTAAAAATAACTTCTTTTAAAAATATTTTATTTATTTATTTATTTGCAAGGAGAAAGAGAATGAGAATGAATGGACATGCCAGGGTTTCCAGCTGCTGCAGACAATCTCCAGATGTATGTGCCACTTTGTGCATCTGGCTTTACATGGCTACTGGGGAATCAAACCCTGGTCATTAGGTTTTGTAGGCAAGTGCCTTAACAACTGAGCCATCTCTAAAAGTAATTTTTTTTTTTTTTGGTTTTTCGAAGTAGGGTCTCACTCTAGTCCAGGCTGATCTGGAATTCACTCTGTAGTCTCAGGGTGGCCTTGAACTCATGGCAATCCTCCTACCTCTGCCTCCTGAGTGCTGGGATTAAAGGCGTGCGCCACCACACCCGGCTATTAAAAGTAATTTTTTAAACATCCCTTAAAAGTAATTTTTTAAACGTATCAGTGTACATTTGACTCCATGTCCATTATCTGACTTGCATAAGGCAGAAGCTCTTCTTCCTGTTCCACAGAAAAGGAAAGCTGGGCATAATCTGGGCATGGAAGTACACACCTTTATTCCCAGCTGTGTTCTATCATGAGAAGGCAGAGGTATGAGGATCGCTGTGAGTTCAAGACCAGCCTGAGACTAAAATAAAATTTTAAAAAAACAGAAAAAAAAAAAGAAAAGGAAACAGATGCAGAGAGTCTGAAGCAGAACCCAGGTCCATTCAGTTGTCACACTGCTTTTCAAAGATGTCACCCAGTCCTAGTCAAAGAAATGAGTTCATTCTTAGTGTGATAAGAGTTAAGATTCAGGGAGACATGGTCACTGCCATCAATTCAGACTTCAGTGAGGTGGTTGAAAACAGCTTCTTAGGAGAACAGCTGTCTGTGACTGGAAAATAATGGCTTTCTTCTGGTTCTTAGATCGTCATGCTGAGGAACGACATTTACCGCTGCCGGGCGTCAGGCATCTTTCTTCGTTTGGAAGGAGGCGGCTTGATCGCCGGCAACAACATTTACCACAACGCCGAGGCTGGAGTCGACATCCGCAAGAAATCCAACCCACTCATTCTGGTACTTCTCTCTGGCTCACTTTGCTCTTCAGGGGGCTCTTGGTTTGCAGAAACCTTTTCTTTCTTTCGTTCTTTATTTCTTGGTCTCACTCTAGCCCAGGCTGACCTGGAACTTACTCTGAACTCAAGAGCAATCCTGCCTCAGCCTCCCTAGTGCTGGGATTATAGACGTCAGCCACTGCGCCTGGCTTTTAGGAACCTTTTCTGAGGATACTTAGGTATTACAAAGTGGTTCCTGCCCTTTCTGTGTGCCCTTGTGACCGTCTTTCCTTTTTTCTCTGTGTTAGTAGTGACTTTGGACAAGTCACTTCCTACTGTCTCCTAGCCATCAGGAAAAGGATGCGATGAGGGGGTGTTTCTAGGGTGCTTCTCAACTCTCAAATGGGTTGGCTTTGAGTTTGATAATAAAGAGATGATGTCGGCCTTAAAAGACCCTTGGGTCTAAAAACAAAACAAAACTGATCCGTTAGTCCACTCTTTCTAAAAGAAGATATGGAAATTTTTACTCTGAAGATTGTTTTGTGGATGATGTGAGAGTATGTAAAATTTGATTTTATTCTTTTTCTGTTCTTTTTTTTTTTTAGAGGAATTGGTTGTAGGAGGGGGAGGCAAGACACTCTCATATAGCTAAAGCTGGCCTTGAACTCATATATATATATATATATATATATAATGTTTGAGAGAGAGTGTGTGTGCACGTCAGGGCCTCCTGTCTGCAAACAAAGTCCAGACGTATGAGTCACATGCTTTAGTGTGCATCTGGCTTTACGTGGGTACTGGGGATTCAATCCCAGGCCATCAGGCTTTGTAAGCAAGCTCCTTTAACCACTGAGCCATCTCTCCAGCCCATCCTTGAACTCTTGATCCTCTTGCTTCCACTTCCCAAGTGCTAGGGATTATAGGCATGTGCCACCATGCTTGGCTTGGAGTTTGAGTTTACACAGGCATGAAAGCCTGTTAAAAGCATGCAACCAGTGATATGAGGGACAAACTCCCTTCTGCTCTGGATTTTTCTGAGAGACAGATGTCCAGAAATTGGGAAGTTGTGGACTTAGACTAGCCATCACTAAGTGCAGTGCTTATTTATGAGCCACATACAGTTCTCAGCACTCGATCGTATTTACTTAACTATTCTTTCATCCTTGTACAACCCTATGAATCACAATGGTTTTACAGATGATGACATTGTGCACAAAGAGGCGAAGGGCCTTGTCCACTAGTGACAGTGCTGGACAGTCTAACTCAGGGTTAGTGTTCTTATTTCCTTAGCTCATTCTGTCCAGACTGCCATGAAAACACAGTTGGCTGGAGAGATTGCTCAGTTGTTAAGGCTCTTGCCTGCAAAACATAATGACCCAAGTTCAATTCCCAAGTGCCCACATAGCTCACATAGGTGCACAAAGTGATGCATGCATCTGAATACTCTTGCAGTAGTTAGAGACCCTGTGCACCCATTCTCTCTCACTTTCTCCCCTTGGAAATAATAAATTAAATATTTTTAATATTTTATATACTTAAGAGAGAGAGAGAATGAGAATGGGCATACTAGGGCCTCCAGCCACTGCAAACAAACTCTAGACACATGTGCCACCTTGTGCATCTGGCTATACGTGGGTACTGGGAATTGAACTTGGTTCCTTCTGCTTTGCAGGCAAATGTCTTAACTTTCTAAGCCATTAAAAATAAAAATATTTTTTAAAAAAAGAAGTAAAAAGACACATGCAGTCAGTAGCTTCTGCCCACACCTTGTCTTCCCTGAGTCTCTGGTATGCAGCTGATGGTTGATATCTGTCACTATTTCCAGAAAGATGAGAGGAGTATGCTGACAGAGAGATGGGGGTGAGGGGGGGGTAGGCCTGCCTAGTCAGTAGGTGGAGGGGGAAAGAATATGGACCATTACAGTCCTGGGTTGGTAAAATGGTACGAGGATGAAAGTACTTTTTGCATACACCTCACTCTTCCCAAGTTTTCAGTCTTCCGAGGGACTTGTCTCAGGCAGTGGTTGTCCTGGTGAGTCAGCCAAACCCTTCAGAACTCTGACAGGAAATAAGAAAAGAGTTCGTAGCATTGTAATCCATGCAGTGGGTTAGAATTTTGGTGACTGCAAAGCTAAAATAAACAAACACAAGAGGGGAAAATGGTTTATTGATTGCAGCAGGTAAAATGAGCACAGGAATTATTTCTAAAGCAATGCCTGAACAAAGAAAGTGGTGAAATTTTATTCATGAGTGTTTATACGTATTAATACAGGAAAGCACCTTAGGGACTGGCACATTTCTGCCTGCTCAGTCTAAGGTCATAATTTAAGAAGGAAAGATGCTAGCTAGACACATTTTGGGGGATGATTAGCTCAAGATCATGGAGCATGTTAAAATGATGGATTGGATCACCTCTTGGCATGCTTAGGTTTTGTCATAAAATTTTAGTTGAAAATAAGGAAAGAACACTTTGAAAATGCATTAGTAAAAGAGTTTGCCTGCCTCACTTAATAGCTAAAAGTAGCATGAAATTTTTTAAAAAGATATTTATTCATGTATTTATTTGCAAGCAGAGGCAGAGAGAAGAGAGTCAGAGAGAATAGGTGGCCAGGGCCTCTAGTCTCTGCAAATGAGCTCCAGATGCATGCACCACTTTGTGCATCTGGCCCCATGTGGGTACTGGGGAGATGAACTCGTCATTAGGCTCTGAAGGCAAGCACCTTAACTGCTGAGCCCTCTCTCCAGGCCATGAAATGTTTTAAGCAAACTAAATCTTGGTCTACATTACATCTATTATTATTATGATGATGATGATGATTGGTGGTGATAGTTGGTTTGTGTTTTTTTCTAAAACTTTATTTATTACAGATTCCATACATACAGACAATAATAAATAATAAATAATCCACTGTTGATATACTCAATGAACATCTTTGTGCATTTATGAATGAAGTTACTATATATTGTGAAGGACCAGCAGAGAAACAATAGTTGAGGCAACTAATAAATAACTAAAACATAGCTCTTGAGAGAAATGAAGATATATTATTGGTAGATTAAATTAATCATATAAAAACCATTTCATCTTAATGGCAAGAAAGCCATTATTATACATTTCTTAGCTTCAATTTTTGTAGTAGAAACTCTCAACAATGGCAATCATACAGGTGTTCAACAGTTAAGAAAATTCACTTCAGCCCGGCATGGTGTTGCACTCCTTTAATCCCAGCACTCAGAAGGCAAAGGTGGGAGGATCATGGTGAGTTTGAGGCCAGCCTGAAAATACATAATGAATTCAAGGTCAGCCTGGGCTAGAGCGAGACCCTACATCGAAAAACCAAAAAAAGAAAGAGAGAGAGAGAGAGGGGAGGGAGGGAATAACAGGGAGGAGAGGAGAGGAAAGGAAATTCACTTGACACTGGGTGTGGTCCCTTCGCCTTTAGTCCTAGTACTGGAGAGACTGAGGTTAGAAGATCCCTGTGAGTTCAAGGCCAACCTTGGCTACAAAGTGAGTTCCAGGTCAGCCTGGTCTCGAGTGAGGCCTGTCTAATGGAGATATTTTCCTTCCTTATTTCTGTCAAATGTTGCACCCATTGGCTTGAAGGTAATGCCTGATCCCGGTGCTGGTTGCACCTCTGTGAATGAAACTCCGCTCCCTCGACCCACTCGCCTTCAGCGAAAGCAGTACTTTGTCAAGTCTCTTGTGCAAGTTGCTGCCCTTCCCTGCAAGGTGGCCACATGGTCCCAGGCTTCATGACCTGGAGGGCTCCAGAGTCTCAGACTCTGTCCATGGCCTGCCTTACAGATGAAACACAAAAGCCCTCAGCACCAAGGGGTCATAAACCCTACCCAAGAAGCTGCAGGGAAGACGCTTCCTCTCGTCCTGCCTTACTGTCTGCGTGACCACCGGGCTTGGTCTCAGTCACGTGCTAGGGACCTTCTGGTGATGCTCTTGTCCCTGCAGTCCATCCTGGCACAGCTGTGTGGCAATTGCTTAAGCACTCTGCTCTCGCTGGCGTGTTTCATCTGTCTTCCATGATGTCTCATTTTTACTTACAGTGTAACCAGATCCACCATGGCCTTCGCTCTGGCATTGTTGTCCTTGGCAATGGGAAAGGTGTCATCAGAAACAACCAAATCTTCTCAAATAAGGAGGCTGGCATTTATATCCTGTACCATGGAAACCCAATTGTGAGGTAGGCACTGCTGTCTTCACACTACCTGTCTGGCTCATCCACGGTCCCCATCTCATGTTCCCTCCACTTGAAAACACACTTGTTTACTTCAGATGTCCAGATACCAACTAAAAAGAAACCTCCCCTATAATCCCACCCCAGTAATCCTTCCTTTCAGTAACCGTGACAGCAAACACCATGGAGCACTTCTCACGGATATGCAAGCAGTATCCTAATGTAGGGGTGACAGAGGTTGCCATTTGTCTGTAACTCTGGCCAGTTGCTATTGGCTTCTGGGATGCTGTGTTACCATCCTGGGGCCTCAGCATGAAAGCAAGCTATGACCATAGTGATGAGAGCCATCAGCAGAAGGGCAGAGGCAGTACTCTGCATGACCTCTGTGCCCATGCTGTCCTAGAGACTGACGGAGAGTGACCTACCAGTCCTCTAGCATGGCCTCTATACCCGTGCAGCAGTCCATCTCTGCCACGCAGTGTAGTGGAAAGAATCGAGAAGCTGAGGCAGGTAGAATCTTTGTAGGTTTTGAGCTTCAGGAAAACAGCTGGCATCACGGTGGAGCAGGTTCTCCCCTGTTATTCCATATGTACTTTTTCACATTGTTACCTGGTGCTTATTTTTATCACTTGGGAAAATTTCAGGACATTCTATTGGGATTTTTTGTTTTTTTGTTTTTAAACCATTTATTTGTTCATTTGTGTGTGTTTTTGAATGTCGGGGCCTCTTGCCACTGCAAATGTACTTCAGACATGTGCCACTCTTGCACCTGGGCTTTACATGGGCACTGGAGAGTTGAACCCTGGTTGGCAAGCTTTGTAAGCAAGCATCTTTGACTGCTGAGCCATCTTCCCAGCCCCTCCCCTTTTGTTTTGTTTTTTTGAGGTAGGGTCTCCCTCTAGCCCAAGCTGACCTGGAATTCACTATGTAGCCTCTAACTCAACAGTGATCCTACCTCTGCTTCCTGAGTGCTGGGGCTAAAGGTGTGTACCACCACGCCTGGCCATTCTATTGTTTTGCTATTCCATAATGTTTTATCCAGTCCTGTTACTATTGGACAGGAATCTGCCCACTGTTAAAGACATAAGCACAGATTGTGGCTGTAGCGCACCTTGCCAGGTCCTGGGAAACCCTTGAAGAGTTGGAGTGAGGAATATCTGACTCAGATCAGTGTTGTAGGTTTTTTAAATTTTATTTATTCATTTCAAGCAGAGATAGAGAGAGAGAGAGCGCTCACTAGGGCCACCACCTTGTGGGTCTGGCTTATGTGGGTACTGGGGAATTGAACCGGGGCGTTAGGCACCTTAACCCCTGACCCTTATCTCCAGCCCAGTGTTGTAGGTTTTTAAACACAGTCATCCTGAGAGAAGAGATTGTGGTTTTTCCTCTGTTTCTTTGGGGTAGGAGATGGGACACAGAAACAAGTGTGGAACCCCTGAAGTGGCCTGGCCGAGGAAAACCACAGTGTATCTCTAAGCCACAGCTCTGAGAGCTGAGGAGCTGCATAGCTATAATCACTCCTAAGCGACAAGAGCATGGTCTCCTAGGAATTCTTTCTGCCAAGACTTTACCTGTGCGCCATGTACCATGGTGACGTGTGTAAATGGTGTGTGTATTTACTGATGCAGTAAAGAGAAGCCTCAGAGACTTGGCTATCATTGTGGTCATATCCCTGAGCTATTGTTTTGTTTTGGGTCAGGTTATCCCAGTGACAGCCAAAGATTTCTAAGTGTCTGGCTTTTAGGACTTTAGGGAATGCTTATGTCCTATGAACTTGATCTATCAGGAAGTCCACAAAGGAAGCAGTGGACTTTCTGAAGCATGATGTAGATACTTCGATCTGACCTCTGTGTCTTTTCCATTTTAGCGGGAATCACATCTTCAAGGGCCGAGCAGCTGGTATAGCAGTGAATGAGAATGGCAAAGGCCTCATTACAGGTACAGGATGGGAACTACCTGGAGCCATGACCAGCCATGGCTTCGAAACCTTATACTACTCCACCACCCTAGACCTCCTCCTATGGCTAGCAGACTGGCATATATAGACAAAACAAAATGATGAGGTCATTTATATAAGGATTAGAGGGACTGTGTGGGTATTCAAGATCATGTATTCAAGTCAGAACCAGGGACTTCAGCCCAGTGCTAGGGAAGGGGGCAGGGTTGGGGCTGAGGACAAGCTGGTACCTTCCAAGGCTTATGAGTCTCATGCCAACACTGAAAGTAGCCATAGGTACTGATCTTTCTGCCTCTTCCTATAGAAAATGTTATCCGTGAGAATCAGTGGGGAGGTGTGGACATCCGCCGAGGAGGGGTCCCCGTCCTCAGAAGCAACCTCATCTGCTTTGGCTACTCAGACGGTGTGGTCGTGGGAAATGAAGGCAAAGGACTGATTGAAGGAAACACCATCTATGGTGAGGCACATGCTCCCAGGTACGGGTCTGGGACTCGGCCCACAGGAAGGCAGGAAGCCAGGTGTCATCTACATCTTGTGGGTCCTGGAAAGGCCTTCTCCAGCCTGCAAAGAGCTCACCTGGCAACCAGGCATTGTCTCAGCTCTCTCAGTAGCAGGAGCTCCTCTTATAACATGCCTTGTGATCCACACTGAGCCCAGAGGTCAACAAACAGTACTTCATCTCCATGTAAGATAGGAAAAGGCAGGGTGATACTACATCTACAGGAAACTCATGTTAGCTTAGACACAAGGGCATCTAACTCCTCCCATTCCTTCTTCTAATGCAGACAATGGACATTTTAATAGGAAACCAGAATGATTACAGGAAAAACACTGGTCTCACTCTACTACTGGTCAAGGCCCCAAACCTGAACTGGACTTCTTTCTTTCTTTTTTTTTTAATATTTTATTTATTCATTTTCAAGAACAGAGATACAGAGAGAGAGAGTCCTCAGAGCATTTTCACACCATGGGGAATGATCCTTGCTTCTGAGGTTGATTTGGTCGTTGTCCCTCAGGTGTGAGGTAGACAGCCATAGCCCAAGCTGTAATGATTTGTCCCAGTGCCTGTTGATCTCCCATTGGGTGACACTGGGTACTGCCTTGCCTATTCTTGGGTGTCAGTGACTGGCTCCTTTCACTGTCCTAGCTAACAAAGGCTGTGGTGTGTGGATGATGTCAACCAGCCTACCCCATGTCACCAGCAACCATGTAAGTTACAATGGCCTATATGGAGTCGCCGTGTTCAACCATAAAGAAGGTATTGGTGAGTACCCTGGAGGCCACGGAGCTCCAGAGAACTTCAGTGAGGATGGGGATGCTATCCTCTGGGAGACAGAGCTGGAGAAGGAAGATGACCCACTGCGCCGGCCCATCACCATAGCTCTTGTGGAGTCGAACAGTATTAATCACAATGGAGGTGAGTGTACCTGCAGCTCCTGCTGTAAATCTCCTGTGACTCCCACTGTCTTAGGGCTGTCTGCACACTGGTCCCAACTGCCTCATCAGCCACTTTTTTTTTTCTTTTGGCCACTAGCCTGATAACCAAGCCCTTGGACTTAATCCTAACTTGAAACCATTCTTACCTCTTAGCCCACTAGCTTCACTCATGTGTGACTCTTGCCTGAAATTCCTTTTCTCTTCATATATTCCAACCCAGCTTGAACTTGTTAATCATCCGTGAATGTACCCCTCCATCCAATGACCTGTTTTATGGGATGAGAATCATTTATGGGGTGCCATTGGAGGAAGGACTAGATTTGTGAGCCTGGGAAGCTCTTTCCTCTTGAGAGAAGCATCAGGGCAGTGAGATTGGTAGCAGCAGCCCCAGGGAAATGAGTTCTCCCATCCTTGCCCACCAAGAGGGGTTTCCTCTATGTGGCTGTGCTACCCGGAAGCACAGACAAAGCCCATAAACCCACACATCAAGCCAAGGAAGCAGGGTGGACACTTCAAGAGCCGGCTCCGATTGCTCGCATACCATCCCTGGTCCAGTCTCCACACTGCCTCTCCCTCCCGGTGCTGCCCCAGTCTTCCTCCTCCTGGTGCAGGGTCTTCCTTCCTCCAGTAGGATGTGACTAGAAGGTATTCCAGCCTTTGATAGGAGCTTGGGCCAGACCATCAAAACTGGGGCATCTTCTCATAGCCTGTGTCCCTGGCCACCTTTGGCAGAAACTTTGCTTGATGCCTCCAGGTTTCCTCCTGCTGGCTGGCATTACCTCAGAAGATGAGACCTAAAGCTGGTCCTTGTTTGCTTTCTTCTCCTCTCCTGGGGTACACTATTGAGAGAAGACTGTTTCCACTGGCTTGGCCCAGCCTGACTCCAGGGTGATCAGTGCTCTCCCCACCCCCTCCCACTCTGTCCACAGCATCAGGACTCTTTGTCCAGAGTAATGAGGCACTGCAGGTCCTCACCAATGTGATCCACGCCAATGGGGACAGAGGCATCACTGTGGCCCTGAGTCACCAGCTCACCCGGATAGCCAACAACAGCATCTCCTGTAACCGCCAGAGTGGGATCAAGGTTGATACCCAGTGCAAAGTGGAGATCCGGGGCAATGGTATCTATGACAACAGAGGCCATGGCATCATCACCAAGAGTGACGGTACTGCTGTTGTTGAAAATGACATCATTGGCAACCGGGGCAGTGGGCTGCAGTTGCTGCCCAGATCTGACACGAAGGTGAGCACACACCTGGTGTGAGCACAGGCTCAGGCCTGGGACACAATACCACTGGCCCTTTGCTGAGAAAGAGCACCATCAGCACTCAGTGCTGCAAGGGGAGTGAGCTCTTCTGCCAGAACTCAGTGCGGGCGATATGCGGGGTGGGCTTCACACAGGAGGATATAAGGACCAGGCCCTAGAGGATCAGCAGAAAAGCAGTAGGGATGGTGAATCTGCTAGATTCATGGTATTGGGACCTTCCTGAGTCGCTTCATAATTTCTAAGCTACGGTCGGGACTATTTCAGTTCCCTGGCATATAGTTGGTACTCAGCTTAATACGGAGAGAAATCCTGCCTCCAGGCCTTGAACACACTATTCTTTGTATGCATCATCTACCCATACCCTTTGCTACCTCATTCATACAGCCAGCTATGAGGACTGATTCCCCCAGGCTCTTTGAGATACCCCATTTCTGGACATCTAAGGCATTTAGCCACCCCCAACCTCACAGATCACTTCCATGGGGCTTCACTTCTATTTTTTTTTTTTTTTTACCTTTACCTGTCTCTCTCCTCCACAGGACCATAAACAAACTATGGGCAACTTCTATGGAAAGCAGTGTACTGGGTGGTATTTCATGGTAGAACCAAATGAATATGGCCTTTGCCTTTGTGTAATTATCCTAAAAGTTCTCAGCTCTGCATTAGGCAAGGAGCAAAGAATTTTACTGCATCTGAGCCCCATGGGAGCAGAAAGGAAAGGGCCACACTACTGCCTCAGTCGGTCCGCCAGTGAGCTTAGCTTCTGGCATAGCTCCCCTCTCTGCCAGGCCTTTGCACACTATTCTTTGTGGTGCAGCTCTCCCAGCTCTGCACCTGCTAAACTCCCACAGCCTGCCCAACACCTCCTCCAAGCAGCCTTCCCGGCTCTCCCCCCTAGTGCCGGTCAGTGCCCTGCTTTGAGTTTCTCTCTGAACACACTCAGACCCGAGTTTCATAACTAATCACTCACTCACCTGCCTCCTGACAGTCTGTGGGTCTCTGAGTTGTGACAAGCATTAACTGATTCTCCCAGGTACTAAAGAACCGGATTCACTCCTTCCGGGCCTATGGCATTGCAGTCCGGGGCCGGGTCAAGGCTTTGGTACAGGAGAACACCATCTTCCAGGGCAAGGCCAACAAAACCATCTTCCAGCAAATCACCAACAACCGAGAATGTATCATACAGAACAATAAGTTCCTGGTCTTCAAGAAAAAGTAAGTGCTTGGGGTTGCCTGAACCAGACATTGAGAACCCACTGGACCATCTCAGCTCCTTGAGTCTATTCTTGTCCTTCACCTCGTACATTTTAGCTTTGCTCTGGTGTTGCCTGTGAGTCACTCCTCTCCCTCCAACCCCCTGCCATTTTCTTATTTGGAAGCAGGAGTGTTTACCTGTGGTGTCTGCTCATCCCTGAGTCCAAGGCTTGTAGATCTCCAGCCATGGTCTCTGCTCCCCTGTGGACCGGGGGTTACAGGCACATGTGACATCTAGAGAGCCAAAGTCCAGTGGTCTCAGGCCCCCATGCTTGTGCAGTTCGTGCACTTAACCCCAGCACCCCTGTATTTCTTTTCTCATTACTGTGACAAAATGCCCTTCAAAAACAACTTAAGGGAGGTTTTAGTTTATTTTGTTTTGTTTTCAAAGTAGGATCTCGCTCTAGCCCAGGCTCACCTGGAATTCACTGTGTAGTCTTCGGCTGGCCTCGAACTCATAGAGATCCTCTGCCTCTGCCTCCCACAGTGCTGGGATCAAAGGTGTGCGCCATCACACTTAGCTGGTTTGTTTTGTTTTGAACCATATTTTATTTTCTTTGAGAAAGGGTTTCACATTAGCCCAGGACTGGCTCTGAATTCACTATGGTGAATCCTGCCTCTGCTACTTTTTTTTTTTTCATTTTTCATTTTTTTCTTTTTTTAAATTTTCTTTGTGCCTCTGCTACTTTTGATCCTCCTGCCTCCACAGGATTCTTAGCTTGCACCTGGTTTATGAGGTGCTGGGGGTTGAACCTAGGGCGTTGTGCATGCTATGAAAGCACACACTGAGCTACATTCCAGCCCTCAGGAAGGGGTGCCTCGTGGCAGGGCATGAGGTGAGGGCAATTCTAGCTGTGGCAGCAGGAACATGAGGCAGCTGATCCCATTGACTCCAGCCAGTATGCAGAGATGAATGCTGGTACTCAGTTCACTTTCCTTCAGGACCTTGGCCCGTGTGATGGTGCCACATATATTCCTAGATTGCTTCTTGGCCTGTAGGGTGGGTCTTCCATCCTCAGTCTAACCTCTTTGGAAATACTCTAGACACACTCAGATCTATTTCACACAAGATGACAAGGAATATTAATCATCACAGTACCTTCTGTACTTTTCACGACCTACACACACACTGAAATCTTGATGCTGCAGATGGAAAGAAATATGGATTTGTTCTTCTGAGTCTGGCTTATTATACCTGCTAATGTCACGATTTCATTTCTTTAGGGCTGAAAAAATTCTGTTGTGTGTACATACTATATTTTCTCCTTTTATTGACGGTTTTCACATGTATATAGTGATCATAATCACCTCTCATTACCTTCTCTTTTCCCTTCTCCTCCCATTGAACCCTTTCTTCTTCTCTTCTAGTCCCTCTTCCATTTTGATGTGTGTGTGTGTGTGTGTGTGTGTGTGTGTGTGTGTGTGTGTGTGTGTATGTGTATGTCCCACTGAGTTTAATTAGGGTTAGTTACATGAATATGGGTGGGGAATTAGTCACCATGAAACATGGCAGTGGGCATGGTGACCACTGAAGAAAATGTCTCCTGTTCTCCTGGTAACCCTTATCTGCCTGTAACTCCCCAGGAAGGGGTAGGGGTCACATGCCCTCCTGCATCCATAATAGCATGTTGATTGATGTGCACATCTTGAGTGTTCTTGAATGCTGTCCAGAAGATAGCATTTCACAACACTCCTCCACATCCTTTGGCTCTTACGTTCTTTCTGCCCCCTCTTCCACAATGTTCCCTGGAGCCTTGGGGGTCAGAGAGATGTCTCGTTTAGCACTGAGCACTAAACAGTCATGTGTTCTCAGCATTTTGAGTTTTGAATCTATTTGTCACCACCAACTGCAGAAAGAAGCTTCTCTGGCCAAAGGTGAGGACAGCAGGAATCTTTGGGCGTGATGATAGATATTTAGAGGGCAGTTTGAAGGGCACAAGGCTTCTGACTAGTCAGGAAGCAATTGGTTACCCCCATGCCAGTCACGCCACATTTGCACTATGGGCAGGTCTTACCTGGCTAATTAAGTTGCATAGCTCTCAGGATTCACCACTGCCTGAGACTATTGTTGAGTCCCCTTCCCCCACCCCTTTTCAGCAGCCCATGTAGCACCTTCTAGCCCTATGAGCGCCAGTGGTAGGGAGGACCTTCCCACATCTCTTCCAACTTGATTTCTCTTCGACCTGCAAACCAACAATATAGTGTCTTACCATGCAGTTCTGGTGGGCAGCCAAGAGCGGTGGGGATGACCTGTATAGTTTGAGGGCCTTAGAGGACTCACTGGGACTTTATTTTTAAATAGTATCCTGGGAGGAGCATTATCTACCTAGACAGGGCACTTTTGTTCAAATTTTTATTATCTTATGCATATATTTAATTTTTTAGTATTTATTTATTTACAAGCAGAGAAAGATAGAAAAGAGACAGACAGGGAATGAGTAGTGCTCCAGGGCTGTTGCAAACAGACTCCAAATACATGTGGCACTTTGTGCATCTGGCTTTATGTGGGTTCTGGGAAATTGAACTCAGGTCACTAGACTCTGCAGGTAAACACATTAACAACAGAGCCGTTTCTCCAGCTCCATATTTTCATTTTTTTAATGCAAGATCCCATTCTACCTCACTGTGTAGCCTGGCTGGCTTCAAACTCACAGCAATTCTCCTACTACAACCTCCCAAATTCTGAGATTAGAGGTATGTGCCACTACACCTGGATGTATCAGTATATATTTTAATTTGGTTTTTTTTGAGGTAGGGTCTCCCTCTAGCCCAGGCTGACCTGGAATTCACTATGTAGTCTCAGGGTGGCCTTGAACTCATGGTGATCCTCCTACCTCTGCCTCCCGAGTGCTGGGATTAAAGGCATGTGCCACCATGCCCGGCAGGATGACTTTTTTTTTTTTAATGTGTTCCAGTATTCACTTTGAAAGTATTTTCTTGAGATTTTTTTTTTCATCTATGTTCATCAGGGAGATTGATCTGTAATTTTCCTTTTGTTGTATTTTTATCTGACGGTTTTGCTTTGTTTTGTTTTGTTTTTTTATTATTATTCTTCAAGGTAGGGTCTTGCTCTAGCCTAGGTTGACCTGGAATTCACTATGTAGTCACAGTCACAAGCTGGCCTCAAACTCATGGAGATCCTCCTACCTCTGTTTCTAGAGTGCTGGGATTAAAGATGTGCACCACCATGCCAGGCTTTTTTTTTTTTTACTTTTTTATTGACAGCTTCCATAATCATAGACAATAAACTATGATAATTCCCTCCCCACCCCTGCTTTCCCCCTCTCAAATCTACCCTCCGTCATACCCCTCCCCCTCTCAATTAGTCTTTATTTTGTTTTGATGTCATTAGTTTTTCCTCCTGTTATGAAGGTCTTCTGTAGGTAGTGTTGGGTACTGTGAAGTTATGAGTATCAAGTGATAGTAGCATTAATATATGGGTATACACATTTTAAAAAGTACTCACAAAGCAGTTTGGCAAACATAGTACATGCTTTCAGTCAGACAGTAGCAGGTGTTACTCCCCTAGGGCCCATGACCTCCCCCAGTAGGCTTTTGACTAGGTCTTCAGAATCAGGCATATATTCCCTCCCGTGGACAGGCCTCCAGTCCAATTAGAGAGTGTTTGGTTTTCCCAATAACTTATGTGCCACTATTGGCCCAGTTGGCACATTTGACCTGGCTGGCCATTTTTAAGGCTTGAAAGGTCCACTTCTATTCACCACCATTGATGACTTCTCTCTCCCACAGGGCTGCAGCGGCCATAGCCTTTTCCAGCCAACTGTCATGACAACAGTTGACAGGAGGAGGCTTCCAGCTCAGCTCCAGCTTGATTTCTCACTGACCTATAGCCCAAGCATGTAGGGTCTTACAGTCTAGTTCTGGTGGGCAACCAAGAGCCTTGGCAATGGCCTGTAATGTTTTGGGGGCTTCACGAACCTCCCTGGGCAACAACTCACTGGAATGTTTCCCATCTCTAGCACTGAAGTTTTTCTAGTAACAATCTATGGTTACTGGGTGTGCCATTACCTAAGGAGTAGGTTTCCATATGACTGATTCTTAACCTTTTAAAGATTAACCTTCTTCCCACTTTTTCTATACTCAGTCTCTTCCCGAGCCCAATTAGGCCATTGCACCCCCAGTAATGTTTATCTGCTTACAATACCCACCCCTTAAATCTCCCCTCCCCTCCCTCCCTCATAGTCCCTTTCAAAAAACAGATGGTTGTTACTACCTGGGTTTGTATCAGGATCCTCTATTCTGTTCCATTACTCTACATGTGTATTTTTGTGCCAGTACCATGCTGGGTTTTTTTGTTTGTTTTGTTTTAGGTAGAGTCTCACTCTGGTCCAGGCTAACCTGGAACTCACTCTGTAGCCTGGGCTCAAACTCTTGGAAGCCCTCTTACCTCTGCCTCTGTTTTTAAAAGTACAGTAAAAATGCTGCTACAACAAAAATCCAGGTGTGGCGGTGCACTTTTAATCCCAGCACTTGAGAGGTAGAAGGATTGCCCTGAGTTCCAGGTCAGCCTGGACTAGAGTGAGACCCTACCTCAAAAAAAAATTAAAAATTAGATGCTACTAAAATATAGCAGAAAGGAAGAAGCAGGAGAGTGGGGAATGCTTCTTTTTGGGTGCTCAAAAATTAAGAGATTGCATTTATATGCATGGGAGTCCACTGAACTTGTAGACTCATCTTCCTGTGGTTTTTGCTAGGTTTGAGCCAATATTGGACATGTGCCTAGGGTCCACCAGAGCTGTGTTTGGTTTAGTAGCTTCTTTTGAGGACCAGGGATGTGGACTGGGCAGGTTCTCCATCACTTCCCAGATTAAAGCTCCAGAGATGCAAGTGTTCTCACGGGGGAGTGTCTCCAAGTGATCTGCACATGCAGAGGACTTGGCTTGGTACTTTCAAGACCACCTGCTGTTGAGAGCTGTGCGTTCCAGCAGACTGTTGGAGCTTCAGTCCTTACTCTGCTGCCATAAACAGCAGAGATTGGTCCATACACTCACCTCAGATTCAGGGCTATCACACTCGAGGGTTATTCTCACTTGTTGAGATTTGCTACCAAAGGTAGAGTGACCTTTCCCAATGCACTTCACTGCCTAGGCCAGCCTGCAAATAAATATTTTTTTAAAAAAAAACAAAAAACTGCCAGGCATGGCGGCTCACACCTTTAATCCCAGGACTCAGGAGGCAGATGTAGGAAGACTGCTGTGAGTTAGAGGCCACCCTGAGACTACATAGTGAATTCAAGGTCAGCCTGAGACCCTACCTCAGCAAAACAAAAAACTTATACCCACATTTGAACTCTGGCATCCAGGGCACTAGAGCCAAAGGTGGGTACTCTCTTAAGCACTCTTGACCTCTTTGAGTGCACTGTCTTTCCTGTTGCACCCACAGGTCTGACACGTGGCGCCTGATGAACCCACCAGCACGACCTCACCTTGAAAATTCCCTCAGAGGCTCCTCTGCAGCCCACAATGGGCAGAAGGTAACGCCCATGGGGACCAGAATCTCAGCCCGTGTGGAAGGTGGTTACCATAGCAACCGCAGCATCTTCTGCACCATCCTGTAAGAAGGGAGATCTGCCTGGGGCTCAAGCCCTAATGGGTGCCCAGTAGAGCCACAGGCCCTTGGGATGGAAGTCGTGCCTAGGAAGACTCTTGTCCCCTCCCCCATCTTACACATCACCTAGTCTGGAAAAGCAGGTCCCAGGCCTTCTGGGCACTAAGAACAAGGTACCTCCAAAACCCTTCAGCTCCGTGGGTGAAGGAAAAAGGAATAGCTTGAAGGGTTTTCAATCACTCCAAGACTTCAAGTCATTAAGAGCTGGAGATACAGTAAAGCTTTGAGATCAGGATTGTGTTACAGAGAACCTTACTTTACACAGACCAAACCTGGACTCTTCTCAGGAAAGAGCAGGTTTGCTTGCTATGGAGGGAAGTGATTCTGGTGAGGGAGGGGGTAACTGCCCCCCTTTCTGGATCCACTCCACTTCGTTGCCTCCAGGGACTGCACTAGTTTCCCAGCTGCCTCTTGGGGACTAGTTGTATTTACTCTAAGGACAGTCCCTCACACTTGGACATAACTATATGAAAAGAGGAAGGGGCTGGAGACATGGAGCCCCTCCTGAAAGGCTGCCCCAGGAATGTCAAGGACATGAGGCAGGTGCTGGACTGGACAGTGTGGGGTTGCATGAACCTCCAGTCTTCAAGGAGTTCCCAGACTCACTACCTGCTGCCACAGGCTTTACTAAACTCTAAGCACATGCCACCAGCTGTCCCTCCCAGCTCCAGCCTGTCTACATAGAGGTGCCTGAGCCCTCGACGTGTCCATGCTGTCATGGATGATCAGTTGCCTTTACCCACCCTACCACATCCCACTCTGTGCCTTGGCTTGAGCTCTTACCTCTTCCTGGCATGCCCACCCCCATCATTTCCACGTGTTCCAACCCCTCTTCTGGAAGGTTTAGCTCACACACTGCCATCTTCACATTATTCTCTTGTTCCAATTTTGCCCCCTATGAATCCATCGCTCTCCTTCTGCTCCCTCAGGGCACTGAGCACTTTCTGCCTTGTTTTGGAATTTTCTGGGTCCATACTGCCCCACCCACTTGCCTGTGAACTCTAGGAAGGTATAGCCACCTGTCTCGTGTCCCTAAGTCCCAGCCCTGAGCTAGGGTTATAGCCTAAGTGAAGGCCAACTCCCAAAGGGCTTTACTAAACTGTACTGTGAATGTGTCAAGCTTTGAGAGCCGGGTGGGTTCAGACCCCACTGAGCAATAGGGCAGGGATGGGGTGCAGGACCAGTGTGCCTCAGTGGTCCACCTTCCCACTTGGCCATCACAGCCTTCTTTGGGGTGTGGGGTCACTGTCCTATATAGGGCCAGATGGCTTCCCAAGCAGGTTCTGTCTGGCCCTAGGTGCTGTTCTGGTGGGTGAGGGGCGGGAAAGGGGGAGATGGAACCATCCTCAGCACTGTCCTTTGCACTTGTTTGGTGGCCTCAATGTGAGTCGCTGTACAAAATGCTGCCTTTGATATTTTGTAAGAAATGGCTTTTCTGTGAACTGAGTACTTATGAAAATCTCAATAATCTAAATAAAGGTCTATATTTTAAAATAGGCACTTTGGGCTGTGTGGGCTGGTATCTTTCCTTGGTCCAGACATTTGCTGGAGTTCCAAATAGCAGGTCCCTCCCAGATGTACCATTGCCTCTTCTGTAGGAGATGGGTATTCCAGGACCCTCAATCAGGTGATTCAAAGCTGAAAAGCCACCATCTCCGGGGCTATTATCCAAAGGTTTGATCTCTGTGTCTGGGGAGATGGCTCAGCAGTTAAAGGCATTTGCATGCAAAAGCCTGTTTACACAGGTTCAATCTCCCAGTAACCATGTAAAGCCAGATGCACAAAGTTGGTACATGTAACGAGTTCAGATGCAATGGCAAAAGGCCCTGGCATGTTCATACACATACACCTCATCTCAGTTCACAAATAAATCCAATTTAAACACACACAAAGGTTGGAGAGATAGCTCAGTAGTTAAAGCACTTGCCTACAAAGCCGAAGGACCTAGGTTCAATTCTGCAGTATCCATAAAAAGCCAGATGCACAAAGTGGCACATGTATCTGGAGTTTGTCTTCAGTGATTAGAGGCTCTGGTGGGCTTTCTCTCTCCTTGCAAATGTTTTATTTAGAAAACACAAAGGTTGGAACTCTAGCCTGCCTGGCCCAT
The DNA here is from genome assembly GCA_004024765.1 of Zapus hudsonius. NCBI lineage: Eukaryota > Metazoa > Chordata > Mammalia > Rodentia > Dipodidae > Zapus > Zapus hudsonius. Next base: position 29,413 of record PVHP010017140.1, read on the forward strand.
GGGCCTTTCTGAAGTCAGGGAACCCCTTCCTCCCAGGTGGATCACCTGTCAACAAACAGAATTTAATCAGGCCTTTAATCCCAGCACTTGGGAGGCAAAGGTAGAAGGATCACCATGAGTTTGAGGCCACCCTGAGACTACACAGTGAATTTAGGTCAGCCTGGGCTAGAGAAAGCAAGACCCCGCCACTGAAAAAAAAAAAAAAAAAAAAAAAAAAAAGACAAACCAACACACACACAAAAAAAGGTCTTTAGCAGATCCATGAAAATTCTTTCCTATTCAGTTACTTACTCAGCACCTTCCAATTTCTGCCATTTCCACATCAAAATAGTTAGTAGTTAATACTTTTAAATACTTTTGTCAATGTTTTATTTTTTCAGCATAGAAAATTGGCTAAGCTCTTCTTGGGCTTCTCACAGATTGGATTCTGGATTTTCTTGTGGGAATTCTTTTGAAGTTCCTCATGTCTCATGTAGCTAAGGCTGCCCTCAGGCTCACTATGCAGCCAAGGCTCCTACCTCCTAGTGCTGGAATTACAGGTACGGCCACCATACCCAACCCAGATTCAGATTCTTGTATGCTTTGTTGTATATATATCTCCTCCATTTTATCTGAAGTTAGCCAATTTACTGGGAAACTTTCTTATAAACATCTGCATCTTCCATTAGGTGTCACTTTGTCCGCAACAGAGACCCATAATAGGTTTCTCAAAAACTTAAGCCTGAAGCTCCTTGTCTGAACAATCATAACCATGGAATCATCTGGTAATGTGAGCAGACAAGCCTCTATCCACAGCTCCAGTTCCAGGGCCCCACAAACTTTTTTGCCCGTTACAGTTCTGGCACAGCCCACATCTAAATGCCAAGTGAGGGCACCAGATTGATCATCCATGCTTTTTACATTGTATTCATCTTTATTGATCCTGCCCCTCTAAGTGGCACCAGCCAGGCAGAAAAGCTGTGGTCATCATTTGGCCCCACCATAACACAGTAGGCTGTAAATTAGCCTTTTCTATCAACCATATCCCTTGACAACTCAGTCAGAGCTAGCTCCTAATCAAGCTGGTCCTTCCAGGTTCTGTATAAACCTTCATACATTAGACTTAATTCACAGATAAGCTCGGTAATAAGATAACTGGTTTTTGACCTCCCCACACCCTACCCTCCCAAATCCCACATATATGACCGTCATGAGAAACATGTGCCATTTATAAGCACAGCAACACCAAAGAGATGAAGTCTATATTGGCCATAGACTTCTACATATGAAGGCACAGTTGGTACTCTGGCTTCAGACCCCATGCCAAAGCAAGCAAGTTTTCTCTTGTAATGTGGGCAGTCTCACAACGTTGCCCAGGCTCCTGGTCTTCCTGCCTCAACCCAAGTACTGAGATTATAGGATTACAGTTGGCCTTCCTCTTTTAAATAAAAGTGGGAGTGGACAGAAGTGGCGGTGATGTGGCCAAAAGGCCACCTATGGAAAGCCCTCATCTAGGTCATCTTCCGCTTAGACCGGCGGTTGGAGGCCTGGACTGGAGGAAGTGGGATGGACAGAGTGCCCAATCTGTGATCCTCTTCTCTGCCGTCTGCCAAAGACACCTTCCTCTTAGAGATCTTCAGTCTCATAGCTTTCGCTATCTCAATCATCCTAGGGAAGAAAGAAACAGAACTGTGAGCTGCCCTCCATGTGCCATTCAGGGGCTTGGCAGGAGGGAGCAGCACATTCCTGCTCCAGGCCAAGAAAGCAGGATTCCAGGAGTGGCTGACAGGAGCAAAGCCCCCACGTCCCAGAACCACCAACAGTTTATTGTGTTGTTATTAGAAAATATCTAAGCATGCAGGGCTGGGGAGATGGCTCAGCAATTAAAGGTGCTTGCTTGCAAAGCCTGCCAGCCCAGATTCAATTCCCCACCCATGCAAAACCAGAATCAAAAAGTGGCTAAGTCTATAATTATGGACACTTATCAATAAAATGTTCAAAAGTGGTGCATGCCTCTGGCATTTATTTGCAATAGCAAATACACATGCACACACACATACACACATACAAATACATTTTGAAAAAATATTTTTATTTATTCATTTTCAAGCAGAGAGATACAGAGAGAGAGGGAGAGAGAGAGAACCAGGGCCACCATCTTGTGGGTCTGGCTTATGTGGGTCCTGGGGAATTGAACCTGGGGCCTTAGGCACTGGAGGCAAGTGCCTTAACCGCTGAGCCATCTCTCCAGCCCAATAAATACATTTTTTAAAAGAGAAATAAAATACCAAACAGATAATAGAAAACCAAGTTCTCTAGATCCCTGGTAACTGTTTTATTGCCTACAGCCAGATGATAAAAGCAATCAGGAGCATTCGCTAGAATTTGACCAATTCTAAGTGCCTGCTCACTTTTATTTTCCAACCCTCCTGTTTGTGGGAGTGCGGCTTAGGGACAGCTATAGATCAATGTGTACTGAAATATGCAGTCAGGTACTGGTGCTGTCACAGGCTCACCTGGAACACCAATGCAATGGCAGATGCCCTCAATCACTGACAAAGGCTCCAGGGAAGCTTCACCCCCTACTGTCGTATCTCCAGCAGGGGTAGGAGCCTGAAAAGTCATCTCTACCAGCTCTCATGATCCAGTAAGAGCAGCTCAAATCTGGTGTCTCCAGTAGCCCACAGCTCCGCCCTACTTTGAATACCTCCCTTACAGTCCCTTCTAGCTGAGAAAGCTCTACTTGCCAAGCTGAAGATGAGTTCTATGCTTCCACCCCCAGGCTCCACCTCTAAAATCCCTCTCCCAAGTAACAGAAGTTCCTACAATAGAAGGTGCTCAGTTATTTAGGCCTGACATCCAGTGACTCCCCTCTTGAGCATTAACAACTTGTTTTTTAGGGAAATCAATGAGGCAGCATGAATGACGTTAATACGATGTCTCTCATACAGATAGCATTCAAAACGTTTGCACTCATTCATTCATTGAAAATTGTCTTCTAGTCCCAAGTTTTCCCCCTATGAGACTCCCTCAGATACCTTACCCTCATCCCCTTCAATAGTGCCTCATGCTGTCCACTGGTACTAGAAATTATTCCAGGCACCCTGCAGGGAGGTTTTTATTCTGTGCTCACCTTTTCTTATCGAGCTTCAAGTCCCTCTGTAACACTGTCAGGTCAATCTGGAAGTCATTTATGTGCAAGGCAAGTATGATCACATATGCAGTAATCTTCGCTTTCATTGAATTTGAAATTAGGTTCTGTAAACTGCAAAGTCAGTAAAGGAGAAACAAAGTTAAATTCGAAAAAACAACTGTGAACATCCAAACCTGTTTCCTTTCTATTCAATGCCTTCCCAACTTGGGAAAAGGAGGGGTCCAAGCAACATGTCTTGTTCCTTCCAAGGTACCTGGGTCACACAAACAAGTGAGCAGTGGGCAAGCTCTAGCATCTCTCCCGAGGTACAGAGAGAGCTCTGCCCACTTTCTGCAAATAGTGCAGGAGCACTACACTCATGAGAGCCTCCAAGTCTGTCCCGCCTGCTCTGCAGTGCAGGACAACAGCTTCTGCTGGTGCTGCTGCTGCTGCTTCCACAGCACCAGAAGCGGGAGCACGCAGCAAGCGGCGTCACAGAAGCTCCCCTGAGCTACCACACTGTACTGCACCCTTGCTGAAGTGATGCCTTTTTGCCTTTTCATGGAGGCACGGTAGTTGTGCAGTGAAATACATCATCATTGCAGAGCTTCCCACAACCAAAGAAACAGTGCACATAATATTTAAAAGTACCTGACCCGAAGGTGACCAAATGGCAGTGACCTCTTTAGTGTTGCATCTCTGTAAACGTGGAATTGCACTTGGCCCCCTCCTTGCACTCCTCACTCCCACCCTTCACTTGCTTTCTCCTTCACACAGGCAAGCTTCCTGACCTGCCGTTGTTGTAGATCAAGCAGGTAAAGTGCTTCAGCAGTTTGTTGTTGATGATGTGGGGGATTCCAGGTCCCAGGGCACCTACAGGACAAAGTCGAGTTTAATTATGTTCCTAAAAAGTCCTTGGGCCATATATCACCCATATGCTGGAAGAAAAGGCCAACAGCTGAGGCTGAACCATTAATGACCAGAATGACATGGTATGAGAAGCAGGGGCCCAAGAGCCACAACAGCCACTTTAGAATGAAACTCCGCTCAGGTATGCTTCAGCCTGCAGATCAGACACAGACACACACACACACACACACACACACACACACGATACTTGAGAAGAGGCTATGAAAGACAGAAAAAAGACTCCAGTGAGGACCAAGAAGACACGACTAAGAAGATATTAGAAAACAAAGCCAAGGAAGGGGTGGGGGAGACTGGAACATGAAAATAAGAACTAAGCAAATACATAAACCTTGGGTGCCCCCTCACAGTAACAATGACTGAAGACACTTTGAGCTCAAAACCATAGGTGGGGCTGAGTGTTGGCCTGCAAAGCCTAATGACCCCAGCTCAATTCCCAATACCTATGTAAAACCAGATGTATAAAAGTGGCACATGCATCTGGAGTTTGTTTGCAAGTGGCTAGAGGCCCTTTCTCTCTCTGCTTACAAAGAAATTATATAAAGACGTCTTTAAAAACAAATGGGTGGCCGGGCATGGTGGCGCACGCCTTTAATCCCAGCACTCGGGAGGCAGAGGTAGGAGGATTGCCATGAGTTCAAGGCCACCCTGAGACTACATAGTGGGGAAAAAAAAAACAAACACAAATTGGTGTCTCTTGCTGGGTTTCTAACTGGATATGAAAATGTGACCCACACACAGTCCTAGTTACGGTGACACTGGGTTCACCATTATAAACTGAGATAAACTGACATGGCACAAAGCCTGCTAAAAGCTTCACAAGCAAGAACGTTTTCTTCCTCCTCCTAACAGATGTTTGCCTTCACAGTCTCCCTTAAGTTTCCAATCCATTTGATCTGCATACTATGCTTTGCCTAAAGGAAGATCGTAACAGTGAATGTCTGCTTTTCAAGGACCCATCCAACCTGTCCAGATTTCCAGAACAGAAAACAGAAATCCAGAAGAAAGCCCTCCAAGTCCTCCAGGAATCAAACTGTGACATTTGGGGCTAAAGAGATGGGTCAACAGTTAAAGGCACTTGCATGCAAAGCCTTGATGGCCCAGGTTCAATTCCCCAGGACCCACATAAAGCCGGATACACAAAATGGCACATGTATCGGGAGACTGTTTGCAGTGGCAGGATGTCCTGATGTGTCCATACTCACTCTATGTGTCTGCCTCTTTCTCTCAAATAAAAATATTTTTTTAAAAAACTGCTACAGTTAAAAAAAAATAAGACTTACGGGCTGGAGAGATGGCTCAGTGGTTAAGGCACTTGCCTCCAGTGCCTAAGGCCCCGGGTTCAATTCCCCAGGACCCACATAAGCCAGACCCACAAG
>PVHP010017141.1:0-34876 GCA_004024765.1 Zapus hudsonius
AGACTGTGTATAGACTCCTAGGATCAAAACACCTCATTCTTGAAACCCAAAGGACTAATCTACTCTTCCAGGTAGTTTTGGTGCTGACATCTGGCTCCTTCTAATTTATACTTCTTGGTCTTCCTCTTGGGAAGGTTTGAAAGGTTTCAGAATGTTTTCTGAATTCCACGTTCTGAAGTTTCTCAGTGATATGAATTCATATGTCTTTTTTTTAGTTCCCATTGTGCTGGTCACCTTCTTGTATCATGACATGACCTTTCTGTCTGGACTCTTGCTCTGTAATTCTGAGACACTTTCTTGAATTAATTGTTCAATAATTTCTTCTGTTTCGTCCTTTTTAAAATTTTATCTATTTGCAAGGGAGAGAGAGAGAGAGAGAGAGAGAGAGAGAGAGAGAGAGAGAGAGAGAGAGAACGAGAACAACAGAGAAGGAATGGGCATGCAAGGGCCTCTCGCCACTGCAAACAAATTGCAGCTGCATGTGCCACTTTGTGCATCTGGATTTATGTCGGTACTGGGGAATTGAACCCTGGCTGTAAGGCTTTGCAAGCAAGTGTTTGTAACCATTGAGCCATCTCTTCCACTCCCCTGTTGATTTTTTTAATGGAATTCCTATTAGAGTTCCTGGAAAGATGCTGTGGCCTCTTTTATCTATATTTTTTAACATCTTATTTATTTGTGAGGAAAGAGAGTGAAAGAGAGAGAGAGAAAGAGAGAGAGAATATGAGTGAATGACAGGGCCTCTTACTACTGCTAACAAACTCTAGATGCATGTGCCACTTTGTGCATGTGGCTTTATGTGAGTACTGGGGAATTAAACCTGGGCTGCCAGGCTTTGCAAGCAAGTAATTTTAACCCTGAACCATGTCCCCAGCCTCTCTTTTATCTCTTTGTTCTTCCGTATTCCCTCTTAGCACTTTCCTGCCAACTCAGTAGATTTTTAGGAGGGAGCACTTTATCTAACCATGAGTCTGACAATTGTGAAGGAGCTAAAGTTTGGCCAAGAACTACCTTCTCTCTGAGAACCAGCAGGCCAACGACTAAGCAGGCACTGATTTAGGATTACCTTTTGATTTGTAAAATTTACTTTCTCTGAAATTTCTGTAGACTGAGTAAATGGCTATTAAACAGTCTACAAAAACAGTTCATTCCTATGCGAAATATGGTCTCTTTATCCCCATCCTTAGAGTGGGCTCAAATGTCAGCAGCATTCTCTGTTACTGCACATATGTGTGCACACGCACAGCACATACGCTGGAAAACAAAACCAAAGTGTAGCAAACCAACCACCAGCTTAAGATAGATGTTAACTAGACATGCTGCAACTAGGGATGCATCCATTTCTCACTGTGACGACAAATTCTTCATGGTGGCAGGAGCAGTCTATAGGGAAGGGTTTCATGGTGGCTGAGAAGCAAAGAGAGGGAGAGGAAGGGACAACAGCTAAGAAAAAGCCTTCAAAGATATCACCATGGTCTACTTCCTCCTGCCAGGCCCCATGTCCTCATGTTTACACCATCTCTCGAAATAGTACCACCATCTGAGGAATAATTGCCATCAAACCACACAGTGTTAGTGATGGTAATCCATCTCTCTACCCTTCTCTTTCCCTCCTTCCCGCCCTCCTATTTCACCCAGGCTGGACTGTTCCTCTTGGCTCTCCTGCAAGGGTGGGGATTATAGGAGTGTAGACGTGCACTAGCACGCTGAGCTAATGGTTCCTTTTTAGGTGTCTTTATAAGATTGTTACTAATTTATGAAGATTATTTCAGTTAAACTAGCATTATGCCCATAAATCCACTTAACTTTTCTTGTACAAATGGAAACACAGCCAGTAGGCGAGTCCATGGATGGACTAATGAGGCGTGGAGCTGTGATGCAGGTATTAGTAGGTAAAATGTATAGTATTATTTTTGGATTTTAACAAAAGTGTTTCATCATGCTGGAAAGATAAAATAGTACAATATAAATTGGATGTTAATGAAATAAAATTTCAAAAGAAATAGCAAATGAAGAGAGTAGAGGACTGCACTCCTCTTCTCTCACAACCATTCAGACTCAAGAATATGAATCTTTTCAGAACTGGACTCCTCCACTATCACTGTTTGCCCCTCAGTGGACCAAACTGCCTTTATGTTTGCATTACTGCTCACGTGTTCGCAAAGCTCCCTGACACTTGTCTCAGTTTCTGCCCCTCCTCTCCTTGCTGTGTTCTCAGAGACCAGAGTCACCTTATGAAAACATTCCAGACACGATCCCTTCTCTTAGAACACTTGTGGCTTTCCACGTCAGGCTAGTCTGTAAAGGGCAACAGAGTCAGGTGTGCTAACACACAATTTTATTCCCAGCACTCAGGAGGTAGGAGGATCACCCTGAGTTTGAGGCCAACCTGGGCTACAGAATGCTTTCCAGGTCAGCCTGGGCTAAAGTGAGACCCTGTTTCCAAACAACAATAACCAAAAAAGGCCAACAGGCCCTGAAATCATTTATCTCTTTTTAACAAAGCACCCAGAGTTTAGTTGTTTCAAACAACATACATTTACCATCTTTGTTTCCAGGATCCCTTGTAAGGCTGCAGTCATGAACTCATTAAATCATCTGGGGCTGTTTCTTCTCAAGTCATGAACGAGGGCCATTCTCATTTCAGGATCATGTGGCTGTTGGCATGCCTTGAGCCTCTTCTGACTGGAGGCCAGAGACATCACTTTCCATCTTGTAGCCTTTTCTGTAAGACTAATAACAGCACTAGAAGCTTGCTTCCCCAGAAAAAGATGTGTGTGTGTGTGTGTGTGTGTGTGTGTGCGCGCGCGCGAGAGAGAGAGAGAGAGAGAGAGAGAGAGAGAGAGAGAGAGAGAGAGAGAGAGAGAGAGAGAGAGAGAGAGAGGACAGAAAGATTTCTTAATGTTCTTGAATAATTCTTTATGCTTCTCTATGGCTGTGGTAGTTGGAATGAGTTGTTCCTCATAACCTCATGTCTTTTCATGCTTGGTCACCAGCTGGTGGCACTTTGGATGTGGAGGCTCTCAGGAGGAGGTGTGTTACTGGAGGCAAGTTTTGTCAGAGAGCAGATGCTTCCTGTGAGCTGCTGTGGCAAGATATGATGACTAGCCTCTGCTCTGCCATGATGAAGTTTCCTTTCAAGATTATAAGCCAAAATAAACTCATTCCTTCCAGTAGCTGCTTTTGGTCAGGTGTCCTGTCCCAGTAACATGAAGGTAGCTACAACAATGGCATTTATTACTTTTTAAAATATGTGTTTTATGTATTTCTGCTTCTTCATTTCTCCTTTCCATTATTATGCAAAGTATTAGTAGGGCAGGACATTTTATTTATTTTGTTCACTGTTTTATCCGCAATGATTAGAGCAGTATTGGGCACAAATACTGGATAAATGGAATAATTTGAAAAAGATCTGAGAAGCCAGGCACTTGTGATTGCAGGAGGACCAGGAGGTCAAAGTCATCCTTGGCTACAGAGTGAGTTCCAGTCTGATCCACATGAGACTCTATCTCAAAAAATAAAAGTAAAAATTAATAAAATATCTGAGGAGTCTTAAAACCAACATGTGATCTTGGCCATGGTGGCACATACCTATAATCTAGGGAATCTGAGGGAAGAGGGTTTCTGCGAGCTGGAAAGCAGCCTGGGCTGTATATAGTAAGTTCTTAGTCAGCCTGGCTAAAGAACAAGACCCTTTCTCTGTGCTTTTATAGAAAACCTTATTTATTAGTGTGTGTGTGAGTGTGTGTTAGTGTGGGTGTGTATGTGTACGTATGGTCATGCGTGTGCCAAGGTGCATGCAGAGGTCACAACATCAAGGTGTTTGTGCTCACCTTTGAGACAAGGTCTCTGATTCTCCTGGTCTCTTCCTCCCATTGTCATAGATGGAGAGTCTCTTAAAACATCAAGTACACAGCAAAGACACCTCACAAAACCAAATATCTATTGGCTCAGAAACCCCAAGACATAGAAATGCTGTCAAAGACTACGGTCTATTCCCGACACACCAAAAGCCTCAAATTCATCAATGTCATTCCTATCATGCTCGCACATGAACACTGACACACAGACTTGACAACATGGTTATGAATAAATGTTAGTTTTTAAATTCAGTTTTTGCTGTTGGAGACAATATCTTCACTCTTCATGTCAGCTTGGCTCAGTTGGCTTTCAGCATAGAATTCTTATGCTTAGCGCCTAGAAGTGATAAGGAATGGGAGGGTAGATGTTCACACACCCTCTGTTTTTAAGGACAGGCTCCTTAGATGCAGCCAAGCAAGCCCAGTGATGGGATAGTGGCCTCTGACGGTTCAGTTTGACGCTCTCCTACATTCAAGGCTGCCCGCAAGATTGATTGCCACACATGAACTGACAGCTCAGAAGGCTTTTGCTGTCTCAAGAGAATAATGACCTTGCTGATTTGGTGGTTGAACAATGTGAATTTGTTTGTGGCACATATGCATTGAAATGGTGCAAGCATGTCATGATGACCTTACTCACAAGGGCTTTTGAAGAGAGTTGGGTGGCAGGTTCAAACTGCTGGATGCAGAAACACCTGATCTTTGTCCCCTGCCTTGTCCCTGCCCAAACAACAAGTACATATATTCTTTTTCCCCAGTTTCTCTTTTGCTTCTGCCTCATTTCCCCCTTACATAAGCTGCTAGAATCCTACTGTCCACCACCACTATTTCATTGTCCAATATAGTTACAACACCGAGGATGCACTTTACATACGAAACTGACCCAAAATAAGCTAAAGAACCAGAGGCAGTTAATCATCTCCCCTCCTGCCACTAGCAGCCTATAGGACACGCACATCTTTAAATTATATGCATTTAGACACTTGCCTGTGTTCCCAGAACTTGGGAGGCTGGGGTAGGAGGAGGGTCAGTAGTTCAAGGTCATACTTGGCTACATAGTATCCCAGATGAGCCTAGAATACATTAGATTCTACTTTAAACTGCCTGCCTGCCTATCATATGCCTCACCTTGAAATGCTTTGCTTGTAGAATAGACTTATTCCTCTTATGTGGGAACCACATCTGAAGCAGATGCCAGGCTTGTGCCCCTCTCACCCAGCCTCTGCCCACTTTGTTTTGCAGCTCCTGGCTGCAGTGGGAGCTGTGACCTCTCTCCTGTACCTCTGGCTGTGCTCCCAGAGCTTCCACTTCCACGTGGCACAGTGGTATGCACACCTTGGGTACCCTGGGGCTCAGCATATTGTTGGGCAGAGATACCTGAAAGGTAACTGTGATGGTTAAGTTTTGTTGTCAATTTGAGCTGTTTAGGAATCCACAGTCATCTTGGGTGGGTCTCTGAGGTGGTTTACAGAAAGGATTAACTAAAGGAGGAGGTCCCTCCTCCAGAGCTAGCCCTTCTTCCAAAGTGGGCAGACCTCTCGGTAGGGGGCAGGATGTAAGGAAGCAGGAGGGAAAGGAAATCTCTCCCCAACCTGGCTGCTGGTGCTTGTTATGATTTGTATGTGCATCCATCCTGCTCAGCTAGCCTTTGTTGGCATTGGAACCAAGTTTCCCCAGCCTTCCAGCCTGGACTGAAGACCAGCATCTCTCCAGGAAGTCTTCAGGCCCTCAAGGCTGGATTTGGACTGCTGAGGCATCCAGCATGGACTGAGTGGCTACCGGCTCCTCTTGACTCTTGGGCCTGCAGACTGCTATCGTGGGACTGCCATGAACTAATCCAAAAAATCCCCTTTTTGCTACAATTCATTCTAGAGAACCCTGACTAATACAGATACTTTTTCTTCTGGTGTCACTTTTAGAGACAGGTGAGTTGGCATGCACCCACATCCCCTATTCTTGGAGGTAGAAGCAGAAGACCAGGAATTCAAAGTCATCCTCTGCTATACAGTGAGCTTGGGGCTAGCCTGGGCTACATGAGACCATGTCTCAAAACAAACAAATGAAAAATTGCTCTTATTTAAAAAGTTAGGAAGCAGCATTTTACCTTTGGACAGTTCTTAGTTGGAACTCCCTTTGTCTCTCAGGGCACTGTCTTTCATTTTTCTGGGAGTCTGAGGAAAAATATTACTGGGGAATGGTACTCTCTAACCTGGGCTACAGAGGTGAGGTCTCTTTACTTTCCTGGGTTCAGTGGAGTTACAGCTTTCAAAAGGCCTACTTTGAAATGAGTTGTGCTGGAGGCTTAAACCCTAAAGTGAGTCTTGCTAATACAGCACCAAAAATGCATATGCTCACTGGCAATTATACATGGATCACATAAGAAATGGGAATATATGGCAGGGTCTCACTTAAGCTTAGGCTGACCTGAAACTTACTCTCTAGTCCCAGGCTGGCCTTAAACTCACAGTGATCCTTAGAGTGCTGGGGTTAGAGGTATGCACCACCTCACCAGGCAAGCAGTTCCCTTTTAACCAAGTCCCTTCTTTTCTACATTTTTTTTTATTTACCCAGGAGCTGGTGTGGTGAGAAATGAAGAGAAAGCAATGTATTGGTTTAGGTAAGAAAGACAACATCTGCCACAGGAAAACTCTGGGGTTTTCTGTTCAATAAATGTAAGGCTTTATGATTTCAGTGTATTTCTCTGGAACCCAAATACGTAGTTATCTAAACTTTCTCAAAGGCTCCTAGTGTTGAGTTACCACTAGGAGTGGGGAGATCATGACCCAGTGTATTTTAACATCATTCTACAAAACACAAAGAAATAGTAGGTCAGGTGTGCAAAGGGGTGGGTGAGTGGGGCATGCCAGGGTCCCTTGCCACTGCATACAGAGTGCCAGATGTTTGCCCCGCTTTCTGCATCTTGTTTTCTGTGGGTGTCTGAGAGGCAGGGAACTCAATTATGTCTGGCAGACTTTGCAAGCAAGTGCCTTTAACTGCTGAACTATCTACTCAGCCCCATGTTAGTTTTAGAGAGTCACCGTGGGGGTCATATACTCCAGCACAGGAGTCAGACATTGATTTTATTCTGCATGTCTGCAGACTGCTGCTTAGTAGACTAAGGCAGAAGGATTCTATGATTCCAAGAGTTCAAGGCCATCCCAGGCAACACAGTGAGGCATATCTCTAATAAGAATTATTACTATTACTTTATTAGCAGTAATCTATCAGAATTATCTTTTTAATTAAAGCTTTAAGTTCTTAGCCATCAAAGATCCGTGAGTGGGCTGAGGAGATAGCTCAGTTGGTAGACTGTTTGCCTTGCTCGAACAAATCTCGGGGTTGGTTCCCAGAACTGAATCAATGGGATGCGGTGGCACATGCCTATAATCCCAGTACCTAGAAAGTGGAGACACTGAGAGGGACTAATGGGGCAGCTTTGCTACAGGCGGTTAGCTAGGGAAGGCTCACAACCAAGGAACCTTATGTCAGGCCTCACTCTTCACCCTGCCTAACTTGGCAGCACAACTGGAATTCAGTGTCTGCTCATCTCACCCAGTCAGATCTCTCTCTTGAGCCCGAACTCCACCCAGATGTGGGTGAACCCCTTCTCTGAGCCCAGGCCAATTGGCTTTCACACCTTACACAGGTGTGCTAACCTCTTTCGGAGACAATTACTTGACATGGGTAAGACTGTCCTTCCTATGCTGGCAGCTGCCATAGTGGGAAGAAGTGTTTCTCTGTTACTATTTTTATGGCCTTTTGGTTTCTTTGAAAGCATCCCTTTTTAGAAAAGTCCCTTTTAGAAAAGGCCCAGGTTGTTCTTCCATGGGAGCTCTCTGAATGCATGGGTATATTCTCCCTTCCTTCTCAAACCCTACCTCTCCTTCAGATCCCTGACATTTCTGATAAAAATGTAATAGTTTACAAATTATCCTTATCAGTCTTGTTTTACCCCAATTTTTGGTAAAAACAGACATGAACTCAGGGTTTGGAGTTTAAGGACTCTTTCTGAACTCCATAAACCCCATTACAACAGAAAGATCAGGAAGGTTAAGGTCATCTTCTAAGGGAGTTTGAGGCAAGTTTAAGCTATATGAGACCTTGTCTTAAAAAAACAATGACAAGTGCTCTTCATGACCCCCACCCCAAGGACTGATCCAGTATGCCCACCAAGGAGGGAGGATGAAAATGGGGTAGCATCATGATTTTCTCATTTAATGTATCTAATTAAGGATAATAAAGATATAAAAAAAACCATTAACAATAATGTTCCTAGTTTTTTTTTTGTTTGTTTTTTGTTTTTTCAGGTAGGGTCTTGCTGTAGTTCAGGGTGACATAGAATTCACCCTATAGTCTAAGGGTGGCCTCAAACTCACAGCGATCCTCCTACTTCTGCCTCCCAAGTGCTAGAATTAAAGGCATGTGCCACCACCCATGGCTATAATTCTAGTTCTTTTAATAGATGTTGCTGCCTTTCTAAGACAGAAATTGCCCTTACAGATTTGAAATATTTATTTATTTATTTGCAAGGAGAAAGAGAGAGGGAGAAAGAGAGAGAGAGAAATGGGTGTGTTAGGGCCTTCAGCCTCTGCAAATGAACTCCAGACACATGGCCACTTTGTGCATCTGGGTTTGCATGGGATTCTTTCTTGTGTGTGGTGGTTTGAATTAGGTGTCCTTGATAACTTCATATGTTCTGTCTGCTTGATCCCTAGCTAATGGCAATTTGGAAGGTTAGAACCTTGCTCAGAGGGGGTTGGCTTAGCGGTGCTATAGCTGGCTTTCCCTTGCTAGAGTTCAGCTCACTCTCCTGCTGCTATTGTCCACCTGCTGTGGCAGAGTTCAGCCTCTGCTCATGCCATGCTTTCCCCTGCCATGAAGCTTTCTATTGAGACTGAAAGCCAGTATAAGAACCTTCCTCTCATCAGCTGCTTCTTATCGGATGTTTGTCCCAGCATCAGGAAGGTAACTACAACATTATATTTTGGTTTCCTATATATTTTTGAGAGAAAAGTGTAATTATACTAATATTTGGTAAATAGGTGACTTATTCCTTAAAAATTACTTGTGAGAAACATTCTTTTTTTTTTTTTTACTTATTTTCAAGGAAAGAAAAGAGAGAGGGGGAAGATAGAGTGAGTGCTCCAGGGTCTCTTGCCAGTACTAACCAACACCAGATGTATTGTACTTCTGTCTTTATGTGGGTACTGGGGAATTGAACCTGAGCCAGCAGGCTTTGTAAGGAAGAGACTTTAATCACTGAGCCATTTCCTTCACCTTTGTTTTATTTTTTTGAGACAAATTTTAATTATGTAGCTGAAGCTGGCCTCTAACTCCTAATCCCCCAAGCCTGTACCTCCCAAGTGCAGAGATTTATAGGCGTCATCACCATGCCCAGCTCATAAGAAAAACACGTGTGCTTGTGTGTGAGTGCCAGTGTGTACATGTCATACACGTGTGTGGAGGTCAAAGGTCAAACTTGGGTGGTGTTCTTTATCTTCCACCTTGTTTGAGGCAAGGTATCTCATTCACCACTGCATTTGTTAGGCTAGCTAGCCCACAAGATTCCAGGCAATTCTCTTATCTCTGCCTCCCTCTTCACTATAGCCATGCTGGGATTATAGATGCCTGTGATGGTGTCCAGTGAGGTCTGGGGATCCAAACTCTGTTACTCATGCTTATGGGGAAAGCACTTTATTCACTGAGTCATCTCTCCATTCCAAGAGAAACTTTTTTTTTGAGGCAGGGTCTCACTCTAGCTCAGGCTGACCTGCAACTCACTCTGTAGTCCTAGGCTGGCCTTGAATTCATAGTAATCCTCCTACCTCTGCCTCCCAAATGATGGGATTAAAGGTGTGTGCCACCATGCCCAGTGAGAAACATTTTAATGGAAGCTTTATTTCTATATATGCATTAAGATAGGAGCAATAGTTTCTAGTTATACATTTAAAAATATTTATTTTCAAGCAGAGAGACAAAGGGGGGGTCTTGCCAGGGCTAATAGCTATTATAAACAAACTCCAAATGCATGCACTTTTGTATATCTGGCTTTACTTTTCATAGGTACTAGGGAATTGATCTGGGTCATTAGTCTTTGCAAGCAAGAGCTTTAACCACTGAGAAATCTCTCCAGCCCCAGTTATGCATTTTTATTAGCACTGGCATTGTTTTATTATTTTTATTTATTTATTTATTATTTGGGTTTGTGGTCTCCCTCCTTTTTTATGCTCCCTGTCCCCATATACAGTACCGTCTTCTTTCTTTTTTAGACGAGCCTCACAGCAGGATCATCCTTATGCTGCCTTTAACCTTGCAGTTGGAAAACTGAAAAACATGACTGGATCCATGGAAGTAGGGTAAAGACGGTTTTTTCCCTTCCAGCTGAGATGTCATTACTTGCCAATCTGTCCTCATGCATTACCTGCAGGTGACACGCAAAACATTTGTTATATGTTTTCTATCTGACCCTTTCTATGTTCTTACATTGTTGAGTTATGGTAATGGCCACAAAATGAGGGAATCCAGGATTAATGTATGTGTATAGATCCCACTGATCATTTGGTGTCCGAAAGTTGTGGCACAGGCTTGGAGGAGGCAGCTTCATGCTCCTTGCTGTGGCAGCTGATTCTTTTCAGAGACCTCCACTACTATGAAGCCAAGATTCTTGACTGCGTCAAGGGAAAAGGTTTTAGGATAAGTCAGTATGAAGAAATGTTTGAATTTATGAAGAAGCAGTTTCAGGGACGGGGAGATGGCTCAGTGCTTAAAGGCACTGGCTGGCAGAGCATGACAGTCTGGGTTTAATTCCCAGCACCCACATTCAGTCAGATACACAAAGTGGTGCATGCATCTGGAGTTTGTTTGCAGTGGCTAGAGGCCCTGGTGCACCCACCCACCCACATCTACCCACCCACCCACACCCACACATACATTCTCTCTCTCTCCCTCTCTTTCTCTCTCTCACACACACAAAATAAATTTCAAAAAGACAGTTTCATGGAGATACTTGTATATCAATATTTATTGCAGCACTATTCACAATAGGTAAGTTATGGAGTCAACTCAGGCATCCAACAGCATAGGAATGGATATGGAGCATATGGTGTGTATACACAATGGAACTTTTTCAGTTATAAAGAAAAATAAAGTTATGTTGTTTGCAGGAAAATGAACGCATTATGGAGATAGGCATATTGAGTGAATGAAGCTAGTCCGAGAAGCACAACTATCCTAACTTTTCTCTCAATCTAGATTCTGTATAGATACTTAAATCAACCCACATTCACATATGACATGAAAGTACAAGTAATTCTGTCTTGAGGAACAAAGGACCAATGGGAGGGGGAAAGGTGGATGGGGCAGATGAAAGAGATATGCTCAACATATCATATGTACATATATGAAAGATTAAGAAAGAAGAATGTGTCATTACCAAACCAGCATAAGAAGAAATGCTAGTCAAAGGGAAAATGATACCAATTAGATACTCAGAGGTATAAGGGGAATACAGATCTGGATGTGCTAAATATAGAATGTATATCTATATCTATATCTATCTATCTATCTATCTATCTATCTATCTATCTATCTATCTATCTATCTATAGTTTTTATTTTCTAAGGTAGGGTCTCGCTCTAGCCTAGGTTGATGTGAAATTCACTATGTAGTCTCAGGGCGGCCTCGAAGTCACAGCCATCCTCTTACCTCTGCCTCCTGTGTGCTGGGATTAAAGGCGTGTGTCACCATGCCTAGCAATATAAAATTTAACATAGAATTAAGCAAGGCCATTAAGAGACCCATGGCTGCTTTTGGGCAAGGACAATCCACGACCATGTGTGAGGCTGTGGGTGAGAACGTCTCATGAGATAGGTCTCATTCAAGTGTATCAACAAAAGCCACATACGTGACTACACTGGCTTCTGAACTTTTAGTGCTCAAAGGGTTTCTAAGGAATGTTTGTTTGAGAGAAGGTCTCACTCTAACCCACTGACCTGGAACTCCTTCTGAATTCATGGTGATCCTCCTACCTCAGGGGCTGGGATTGCAGTCACTAGTCACCATGGCTGGTTTAAAACTTTAAAATTCATTTCATTTTATTTTTGACAATTGCATACATGTATATATTTTGGCAATATTCACAACTCCCCACCATTACCTTCTCTTTTTCCCCCCTTCCCCTCCTGCTAAGGCCTTTCTTGCCATTGAGTTTCCTTCCTACTTTCATGTTTTTTGTCTTATTTTCTTTTTGGAAATGAAATTATAGATGGTTTCTGAGGCACACTGGATAGGAGGTATAGGGTGGTAAGATGAAAATATAGATCACAGGGGTCAAGGGAATCCTTTCTATTGTAGGTTACAAGAGAGTTAAGACACTTTTAAAATATATTTTTATTTTTTAATATTTTTATTTAAAATATTTAATTTATATAAATAAAATAACATTTTATTTATTTATTTGTGTGTGTGTGCGTGTGTGTGTGTGTGTGTGTGTGTGTGTGAGAGAGAGAGAGAGAGAGAGAGAGAGAGAGAGAGAGAGAGAGAGAGAGAGAGAGAGAGGTGGGGAGGTATGGGCGTGCCAGGGCCTCTTGCTGCTGCAAATGAACTCCAGATGCATGCGTCACTTTGTGTGTCTGACTTTACATGGGTGCTGGGAAACCCAGCCAGGGCCAGCAGAGTTTGGTAAGCAAGCATCTTTAACTGCTGAGTCATGAGTCCAAGACATATGTTTTGAGTGTCAACACAGTCCCTAGTCTCGTGAGTACAAAACCCGAGCATGGTGGTATGTGTGTGTGTAATCCTAGCAATGGGGAGGTGGAGGCAGGAGTATCAGGAGTTTGAGGCCAACCTGGGCTACATGAGACCCTGTCTCCAAATACAAAATTTGTTTCTATGTAGGTAATCTTCATAGTGAATTTATTAGTTGCACCAAAATTCTTGACTATCAGTTGGTGAGAGAGTTTAATCACGACTGTAGTAAGGGGCTCCTTTCCCTTCTTTTGACCCCTAAATTTTACCTGTCCTATTTTGCCTCACACTTTATTGTGAATTCCTGAGGAACAGACAGGGACAGGGAAAATATGAAGTAGATAACTTTTTTTGGTCACAAATTTGCTTTGCTCTCTAGTGGACTTTGCTTTATGTGTTTATCATCATCAATAGAAACAAACTATTACTGTCTTCTTTTTTAAAAAATATTTGCAAGGAAAGAGAGAGAGAGGGAATGAGAAAGAGAAGGAATGGGCACACCAGGGCTCTTGCCATGCTACAAAGAACTCCAGATGCATGCTTTGTGCATCTGGCTTTACGTGGGTTTTGGGGAATCCAGTTGGGGCTGTCAGGCTTTGTAATTAAGTGTCTTTAACTTCTGAGCCATCTCCCCAGCCTCTTTTTTTTGAGGCAGGGTCTCACTCTAGCTCAGGCTAATGGGGAACTTACTCTGTCGTCCCAGGCTTGCATCAAACTCACAGCCATTCTTCTACCTCAGCTTCCTGAGAGCTAGGATTAAAGGCATGAGCTAACACCTGGCTAACTATATTACTTTCTTTGGAAAAGTTTTCTTAATGTTTTGAATCATCCATAGTCTGTGTTGTGGTCAGCTTTCTAGTTGCTGCGCAGGAAGAACCCAAACAAAAGCGGCTTGTGGAGGAATGGGTTTATTTGGCTTATGGACTCGAGGTGAGACTCCATCCTGGCAGGGAAAACGATGGCATGAGCAGAGGGGTGGACATCACCTCTGCCACAGCACTGGAAATAGTGGCAGGAAGGTGTGCCAAACACTGGCAAGGGGAAGCTGGCTTATAACCCCATAACCCTGCCCCCAACAACACAGCTCCATCAAGGTTGTAAAACCCAAACTGCCATCAGCTGAGGATCGATCTGTCAGAACACATTCATTTTTTGGGGGGGGGACACCTGGATCAAACCATGATAGTCTGTAATATTAGTATGCATCTATTTTGAGTCAGAGATAGTTGGATAAGGGCCCCCTGAATAAATAATTATACTTTTAGCCTTATTTATTTATCTATCTATTTAGAGACAAGGTCTTGCTATATAGACCAGCTGGCCTGGAATTTGCCATTCTCCTGCCATAGTCTCCCGAGAGTTGAGATTACAAGTGTGTGCCACTTTGCCCTGCTTTAGTTTCATGTTAAAGTAACGGAACTGACACTGATTGCATTACTAAGTAATATGTATAAGCACCTCTCACAACTCCATCCTTTGATTTACTTTAGTCTAAGGGGCAGTAGACAAAGTTCAGAAAGCCAAGTGCTCAGTAAAGAACTGAATGATGGGGTGAGTCTTTGGAATTGGTGCAATACTCAGGGATGTTACTTGCATAATGACTTGGAACACTGGTTCCTACCAGCAAGTACTGGGGATTGAACCCCAGGCTTTGTGCATGTTAAGCAAGTACTCTTTGCTGAACTACAACCCCAGCCCCATTTTCTAGATAATGAAATTTTGAAATGACCAGCTACATCAGAATGGCATGTAGTTTCACAATTGCTAGTTGGCAGGCATGCTTGTATGTCTGTGGAACCCTTCTCCAGTGTGTACACTCAAACAAAAAATATTGGATTTCTTTGGAACTGAGGAGTGCTTCCGACACTACATAAGATTCTTGGCTTGACAGTCTTCTTTCAAACTGAGCATGGTGGTGTGCACCTGCAGTCCCAATATTTTGGAGGTAGAGGCAGGATGATTAGGAGTTCAAGATCATCCTTGATTATGCAGCCAGTTTGAGGTCAGCCTGGGTTACACGAGACCCTGTCTTCAAACAAGCAACAACAAAAATCTAGCTGGGCTCTGAAGTTTTAAGATTCTTTCAGTAGCTCTGGTTTTATCATGAAGACACAGTGAAACTCAACTGGGAAGGCTCATGCTCTCTTAGAATGAGTTTAAATAGGTATTCCCTTGACCCTGACTTCACCCTAGACTTCAGGCAGACTTCACTGCTAACTGTCTGCCTCTTCTAGGGACACGGAGATCCTTCTGCGTGCTGCTGCAAGACAGGGGATTCGAGAAGCCAAGGAACTTCTGGAGAATATTATTTGAACTTAAGCGCCAGTCAGCTGAAGGAACAAAGAGATTTATAAACTGTAACTCATGTCCTGCATGCTTTTAGAACATGGCATCCTTTGATTTCATTTGTCTAGTCTGGCTTAGTGGCATCATGAACTTCCCATGGCTGCTACTTTGAGCTATAATTTGTGCACAGCCATCCGTCTTCACAACCCCAGAAACCAGGTACTGCTTATGATGTTCCTGGAATCTGCCTTCTACTGTTTCTAATAGAGGGTATTTGATTTGGATTCTTCTACTGCTCGCTCCAGCTAAGTTTCATTCAAGCCTGTGGACATTCTGTGCAGTGGTGTGAGGAAATGAAGAAATCCTGTTTAACCAATGGTTTGATTTCATAGATGTGTTTGAGACACATGTAGACCCACCCCAGGAGTTCAAGTCAGCAGCCTCATCTGTGACATGTGGTGTTCTGCTTAAAATAAGCTTGTTTTCATGTCTCTACATTTCAATTTCTACTCTATTGGGTTGCTATGGTCTTATATTCACTTCTATGTTACAAAAAGGACTTTAGGAGAGAAAAAAGGGTTGTGATTATTGTCATTAGGAGGGAAATAAAACTAATAATAGCTAGCATTTATGGAAATCTCCCATGTGTGAAGTCTTTTCCTAACCTATAGTGGTGTATGCCTGTAACCCCAGTACTTGGGAGGTGAAGGCAGGAGGGTCAGGAAGTCAAGGTTGAGGGGCTGAGCTGGGGATTAAAATTTAGATAATACCCAGCAAAATTCCAATACACCTCAAAATTTAAGGAGTATCCGAATTCTTGTCTATAAAGTTAAAGAATTAAAATTATAGACTACCACATGATAATGCATAGTGGGAGACTTTATTTAAAAGAGAATGGGAAGTTACAGAGATCTCCAGCCACCAGTGTGCGGAGAACATGTGGGAGAGGGTTTAACAAAATCTATGCTGTTGAGTCAAACAAGTAAAAGAAGAAAAGATAATAGAGGGCTCACAGCATGAGGAAAAAGGCTCACGTGGGAAAAAATTTGAGCAGTGATGGACTACATTCACTTTTATTAGAGTGTAATCATGGGCTCTGAAGCAGCAGTGGTGGGAACTCCTTCTCATCCTCTGCTCATTGAAGAGAGATGTTCTGTTTCCAGATGCTGCCACATAGCAGTGCTTTTAAAGTTTTCTACCCAGAAAAATGGGAGTCCATCCCTTTCCCTTTATCTCCCTCTGCTCTGGCACATTCGTTTGTGGGTGACACCTGGATCAAACCATAATAACCACTGAGCCATGTTCCCATTTCTCTCTCTCTCTCTCTCTCTCTCTCTCTCTCTCTCTCTCTCTCTCTCTGAGATAAATTTTTACTAAAATGCTGAGGTTTTATCTTTTATTTTCTTAAAGGGGGGAGGTGGCAAGATGGAACCCCTTGAAACTGCTTGTTCACTATAGTGCTAGTCAAGGGATGGTCCAAGCCAGGAACTTGGGATCTCCCTGGGAGCTGGCAGGCCAAGCCCCATGGGAAATGCTGTAGGAACGCTGAGAGTGACCGTGGGAAGGTGGGTGGACTGACCTGCACTGCTTACTCTTGACCAGTATTGAGAATGAATGTCACCACATATGTAGTTTAACACATTTTTGGGCTTTGTTTGCCTTTCTAGAATCAGACACCAGTGTATCCCCAGAATGACTCAGAATGATCCACCCAACCACATGGGCATTATTTTTGCTAAACAACAGAAATTTATTTTCTCACAATTTTAGAAATTAGTGGTGGTACACACCTTCCTTTAATTCCAGCTTGTGGGAGCTGTGGTAGGAAGATTGCCCTGCGTTTGAGGCCAGCCTCGGCTACAGAGTATGTTCCAGATCAGCCTAGGCTAGGATGAGATCCTGCCTCAAAGAAAACAAAACAAAAATAAAAAAAATTCAAGGTACTGATCAATTCAATCAGTTTCTTTGTTTCATTCCTTTTTTCTTTCTTTTTTTAATTTAATTTAATTTTATCTATCATCTATCTATCTATCTATCTATCATCTATCTATCTATTATCTATCTATCTATCTATCTATCTATCTATCTATCTATCTATCTATCTATCTATCTATCTATCTATCTATCTATCTATCTATCTATCTATCTATCTATCTATCTATCTATCTATCTATCTATCTATCTATCTATCTATCTATCTATCTATCTATCTATCTATCTATCTATCTATGTGAGAGAGACAGGAGAGAGAGAATGGGCACAACAGGGCCTCCTGCTGCCGCAATGAACTCTGGACACATGTGATACTTTGTGCACCCAGCTTTACGTGGGTATTGAGGAATCAAACCTGGCCCATCAGGCTTTGCAAGCAAGTGCCTTTAAACACTGCACCTTCTCACTAGCCCCATTTCTTTCTTTCTCCTTACCTTTCTCTCTTTCCTTCTCTTCCTTCCTTTCCTCCTTTCTTCTTCATGGGAGCATGTTCATATGTGTGCACGTGTGTGTGAGTGCTAGCACACATGCTACAGTGTGTGTGTGTGGAGCAGTGAGAGACAACTTCCAGGTTGGTCCTCACCTGAACACTTCATTTGAAGCAGGGTTTCTTGCTCTGGATTCTCCTTTCGCTGTTCTTTGCTGGGTTTATCTTGAGCTTCTGGAACATTCTTTGGTCTCTGCCTCCCATCTTGCCATCGGCATCCGCTTGCAGGGATTACAGAAGCCCACCATGGCTTTTGGCTTTTACATGGAGCCTGGAAATTGAACTCAGGTTCTCCAGCTTGAGTGGCTAGCACATTACCCAATGTGCCATCATGCCAGCTACTTGTAACTAGAGCAAGTTACAATCTGTTTATGTTAAGTAATGGTTATGTTAGGTGATGGCTCACCATGGACAGAAACTTTTAGGCCAAGCCTAAATTGCATATGAAGACAGTTTTAGGTTAATCTTAGTTCAATTTAGAGGATTTATTTCAAATATGGTTGTTTCCAGGCTTGAAGTAGGCAGAAAGTTCTTGTGATTTGGAGGTGCCCAATTCCACTAGGCTGGTTATGTGCTATTTTTATTTGGGGGGTTATTTATTTTTTTGAGGTAGGGTCTCAATCTAGCCCAGGCTGACCTGGATTTCACTATGTAGTCTCAGGGTGGCCTCAAACTCACAGTGATCCTCCTACCTCTGCCTCCTGAGTGCTGGGATTAAAGGTGTGAGCCACCACGCCCTGCTATATGCTGTTTTTTTTGGGGGGGGTGGCTGAGACAGGGGACTCCTTCTTTCCTTCCTTCCTTCCTTCCTTCCTTCCTTCCTTCCTTCCTTCCTTCCTTCCTTCCTTCCTTCCTTCCTTCCTTCCTTCCTCCCTTCCTTTTTTGACAGGGTCTCATATAGTGTAGGCTGGCCTCCAGTTTGTCATGCAGCTGAGAATTACCTTGAACTTCTGATTCTCTTGCCTCAGAAAATAAAACAAGTGCAAGTTTTGCCCAGTGTGGACATTTCCAGCCTGAGAGCCTAGCACTGGGGAAGGTTATCCTCAGCTACAAAGCAAGTTTGAGGCCAAGCTGGGCTGTATGAGACCTGTCTCCACTCCCCAACAGCCAATATAAAGCCAATTGCAAACTTATAGTGGCAAGAGACCCTCGAGTGCCATCTCACACACACATGCAAATACACAAATAAAAATGCTAGAAACAAACAAATATGAACTGTGATGTGATATGGTGATACTAGGGAGGTACGGGCAAGAGGATCAGAAGTTCAAGGTCATCCTCTGATACATAGTGAGTTGGAAGCCACCCTTGAATAATACTCAAAAGTAATCTCTAGGTCTATTATCAGCTCTGCAAAATGAGAAAAAAATAGAGTGATTTTTTTTTTTGCTACAATGGGTAATAGGTGTGCATTTTTAGCACATTTTTTTTCATGATCATGGTATCTCCCCTGCCAGGTAAGTATATCAAATTTAATAACCTTCTTTTCTCAAATTAGGAGAAAATCCTTCCAGGGCTTAAAGTGAAGCTCTAATTCCTATATTTTCTGTGCTAGTTACCTTAGAGTTGCTGGAATAAAACACCCAACCAAAGCAGCCCATGGGAAGAAAGTTTCTATTTTGGCTAGTAGACTCAAGGGAAGCTTCTTGAAAAGAATGGCATGAGCAGAGGTTGGACATCACCTCCTTACCACAGCAGGTGGAAAGAAAGCAAGAGCTGAGCTCTGGCTAAGGGGAGCTGTCTATAACACCCCAAAGCCCACCCCAGCAACATACCTCCCTAGCAATGCTCCATGTCCTAAACTGCCACCAGCTGGGGACCAGACATTTAAAACACATACGCTTATGGGAGGACATCTGATTCAAACCACCACATATTTGGTACAGCCTCTCATGTATTCCAGGCTGGGCCTTGAACTCACTATGTAGCCGAGGATGACCTTGAATTTTTTTGGATCTTCCTGCCACCCCCTCTGTGCTTACAATGTGTGTCATCATGTCTGATTTATGTGGTACTGAGGATCAAACCCAGGGCTTTTTGCATGCTAGGCAAGCACTATCCCAGTGGGTTATATTCCCATCATGGTCCTATCATTCTGAAGGTCTCTTTCTCTTACTCCCTGGTTGATGGAAGCTGCTGGAGTTGTGTGTGATTCCCAGGGATGTCATTGTGATTAAAGATGGCCTAGGTTTCCTGACTCACTCGTGATGGCAGAGGAGGATGGTAAGGAAGATTTACTGTTGCCTGGGGAACACTGCACAGCACAGCCTCCAATTCTCCCTGGTTCCTTTCCCTTGTTTTTCTTTCTGCCCTTCTACTTTATTTGGTAGCATTATTTCTCCTTCCTACATTTTCTCTCTTAGATTGCACTATTATTACTAGAATTAATTTATTTCCCAGGGAGTGCTAGAGATGTTTGTTTTGTTTTGTTTGGAAGTCTTTCAAAGAATCTCTAAGCTCTGCTGAAATGCAATATGCATGAGAGTAAAAAAACAAAGTCTTTGAGTCTCAGAATCTTCTCTCTGTCTGACCAAGAGGGCTTTGTTTTCCAGGCTGGCCTCAAACTCGCTGTGTGGAGAGGATAACATTGAATCTCTGATTACTTGCCTCCACCTCTTCAGTGCTGGGATTACAGGCATGCACCAGGACACCAGTTTATATGGTTCTTGGGATTGAACCCAGGGTGTCATGTATGCTAGGCAAGCACTCTATCAACTGAACTACGTCCCCAAGAGAATCACAGGATCTTCAAAAGGGGATCAGTTAGGGCTAAGGCGATGTCGTTGAAGATGTCGCATGAAGACTTGTGTCCTAGATTCTCAACACCATAAAACAGCCAGGCATGGTGTGTGAGCCTATAATCCCAGGGCTGGGGAAGTAGAGGCAGAAGAATCCCTGGAGCTTTCTAGATAGCTCATCTAACCAAATCAGTGAACACTGGGTTCAGTCAGAGGCCATGTCTTAAAAACTAAGGAGCTGGGTAATAGACTCCTGGCTTCCGCACAGGAACACATGTGTGTACACGCAGACCTGTATACACACGTGTGACCACACATATGCATGCTATGCACATGCACACATACCATACAATATACATTCAAAAAGAGAAATTAAACCTATTTCTCTTATAAGACACTATTCAAAACTGTCACCTGATATATTAATTTTCTTTCTTTTAAAAATATTTACTTATTTGGGAGAGAGGGAGAAAGAGAAGAGAAGAGAAGAGAGAGAGAGAGAGAGAGAGAGAGAGAGAGAGAGAGAGAGAGAGAGAGAAAGAATGGGCACATCAGGGACTCTAGCCATTGCAAATGAACTCTGAACACAAGTGTCACTTTGTGCATCTGGCTTTTATATGGGTACTGGGGAATCAAACCCGGGCTGCCAGGCTTTGTAAGCCAGCACCTTTAACTGCTGAGCCATCTCTCTAGCTCTGATACTAATTTTCTTGTGACCAAATTTCTGACACAAAGTCAACTTAAGAGAGGAAGGGCTTTGTTTTGGCTTAAAGTCTGTGGGGATACAGTCCATCTTGGGGCGGGGGATAAGCATGGCAGTACAGAATGAAACAGCTGGTCACACGCAATGTGTACTTAGGAGGTAGAAAGAGATGAATCCTGGCACTCATCTTGCTTTCCCCTTTTTATTTAGCCCATGACCCCAGGCCAAGGCATAGTGACATCCACCATTAAGGAGGGTCTTACTATCTCAGTTAACCTAAAAATTCCCTCACAGGCAGATGATTCTAGATCCAATTCAGATTAAGCATGATACCTGACAAGCCTTTTCTACACACAAAATAAATAGAAACAAAATAACAAGAAAGCTAAACTGTCTTATCTGGAGTTTAAAAATGAATATATATATTTAATAAAAGAAATATATGCATTAAATCAGAAGGCTGGTGTGCCTGGGCTGAATGCACCATCCATGCTGGAACGGGTCTTTATTCCAGTTCTTTGTATGGTACTTAAAGAGACAGTGTCACAGTCAGCCACACGCCACTGGGATGAATCTTCAAACCAGGCACAATTTGGGGGAGGAAAGTATTTATTTAAACTACAGATTGTGGGAAAGTTCCATAACAGCAAAAGAGGCTGGCCCTCTTTCACAGGTCTAAGCACAGAGAAAAACTCACCACCTACACCACACACACAGAACAGGGAACAGGCAGGAGGGGTCAAAGAGAATTTCTTTCCCTTTATATAGCCTTACGGTGGGGTCTTACAACCCTTTCCAAGACTTAATGGCTTCCTAGGTCTCTGGAATTTCCTTCCTGCACTGCCCACACAGGAAAGGATGTTTACTTCTAGCTCCTTACATCCTGCCCCCTACTGAGAGGCTGCCTTCCTGTGAACATCCTCAGAGACCCACCCAAGATTACTTGAAAAGTCAAGTTGACATCAAAAGTTAACCATCACAGTTATGAGAAAATCTCACAATCATGCTTTCCATCTAGAATCCCACTGGCGCTCTCTTCCCTACGCTATAGACCCAGCATGAAAGGCTTTTCCCAGTCTGGTTCCAGATGACCTCTTGTGTCCTCGCTTCTGTCCCAGCAGCACAGGCTCCAGGACTCTGTCGACAGGACGTGTCCTTTCACACCATGGGGGGGTTTTACACAGGCTCTTTTCCTTTGTATATCTGACAAGAGCCCAAACAGCTGTCCTCTCTGAAGCCTCGCCAGACTCCTCTAAGAAATTATTATTTTTTCCTTGGAGTTCTTAAAGCACATATGTAGCAGCTATTGTGCTGGCTACTCATGTTTTCACCCGAAATTCATAGCCGGGCATGGTGGCTCATACCTGAGGCAGGAGGATATTCCTGAGTTTGAAGTCAGTCTGCTTGAGATCCTGGCTGAAAACAACCACAAATAGGGCTGGAGAGATTTCTCAGTGGTTAAGGCGCTTGCCTACAATACCCAAGACCAGAGTTTGATTCCCCAGTACCCATGTAAAGCTAGATGCACAAAGTGGCACATGCATCTGGAGTTAGCTTGCAGTGACTGGAGGCCCTGGCATGCTCATTCTCTCTCTCTCTCTCTCTCTCTCTCTCTCTCTCTCTCTCTCTCTCTCTCTCTCTCTCTCACACACACACACACACACACACACACACACACACTCTCTCTCTTTTTGCAAAGAAGCAAATAAAATATTTTTAAAAATCACAAACAAAGGGTCTGGTAAAGTGCTTTTCTCCAAAGCATAAGGGTCTCATTTCGATTTTCAGCACCTATGGTCAAATGCCAGGAACAGTCGTATGAATGCTGGGGAGGCAGAGACTGATGGATCCTTAGGGTTTGCTGGCCAGCCAGTGTAGCCCAATAGGAGAGAACCCTGATTCAACAAAAGGTGGACAGAATTCCTAAGAAATGACACCAGAAGTTGTCCTCTGATCTCCATAAGCACACATGTGTTTGTACCCTTATACACACATGTAAATTCCCCCACATGTACATTCAACAAACAAAAAGAAAACATGAAGGGGAAATTTCAGATTATCTTGTGAGTGCTTTGAAGGTTGCCTCTTCACTTGTATCACCTAAAATATTCACCAGAAAGTCTGTCACATAACAGATACTGAACACAGTACCTTCCTGAATGCCTGTCATAGGGCAGACACGGAACACAGGCTAGCTAAGTGCATGCATTCACTGAAATTAGTATAAATGTGTATTTAAGTATTTGTATTTGTACATGCAAGAGAGAGAGAGACAGAGAGAGAGAGACAGGAGAGATGGAGAGAATGAGCATGTCAGGGTCTCTTGCTACTGCAAATGAACTCCAGATGCACATGCCACTGTCAGCATCTGGCTTTATGCAGGTATTGGGGAATTGAACTTGCTTTGCAATCAGCACTTTGAATTGCTGACCCACCTCCCTAGCCCAAATCAATATATTTTAAGACCATATATTTTATTCCTCTCAGGTTCAATTTAAATCATCTAATCTTAAAGAAATTTAATACAAGTATTAACACAAGTTATATGTCTATTTATATTTGTATGAATAATTGTATCTTTTAATTAACTTTTGAATTAGTCTAAATTCACATTGAGTTCTGTAATTTTCCATGCTGTAGAACACATTTAAAATGTTTCCTCCTTGTGCAGACCTGTCATTTGGAAGGACATGTTCTGAGGCACCTCAGGTTGCACTAAGCCTCTCTGCGGCCATCAGCTTGTCAGTGGAGCTACAGTTCACATTCCCTGGTGGACTCCTAACTGATCTTTTTAGTTAGTGAGGGACCGAGACTACCAACAGGATGCTGTAACCATGGTGATGAGATGCCCTATTTTAACTTCCCAACCGAAAAGATGAGATGCTCTAGCACTTCAGTGCCTCTGTTTCCCAATGGAATTATGGGGGGGGGGGGAGAGGCGTTCAAGCATTTAACAGAGAATTGCTTTCTCCTTCATCGTGTAACGGTTTAAATGAGGGGTAATGACTGACAGCACATTTAGTCCATGACCAGCCAAATGTGGGGTCTGGGGCAAACCAAGCCTGTCATTCTTATGCCTCGAGTGGGGGAACAGCTCCTTTACACTAGGAGTTTTAAAATTAAAATCAGAGTACTTATCAAGCTTCATTAAATGTGTGATGAGCTGGGTGGTGGCAAGGTAGGCAGAGGTTAGAGGATCTTTGTGAGTTTAAGGCTAGCCTGGAATAAAGGAGTGAGTTCCAGGTCAGCCTGAGCTAACTCAAAAAATCAATGTGAGATGAAATACAAGTATTATGGGAGGTTGTGTGACTTAGTGTTCATCTGGATTGTGTTTTCAAACCAGGGCTTGTCCTGGGCCTCATTTGGATGGGCTCAAGTATACACCGAAGACCTAGGGAACACAGAAAAGCTATCATGCCCAATATTTTTCATTTTCTTTAGTCTGAAATCCAGTTTTTCCTTACCCAAGTTTTCCTTGTGAAGGTTTCTAAGCCATCACAGAGAACTCTCTGGAATGGCATCACAGTAGGGAAGAGGTTGGAATCTAGTGGCCTTTGAAATAAAACTGGTTTGTAACTGCATTTGTTTAGCCTGAAGAGTGTCATTTTTTTTAGCTAAAATTTAATCATAGAGACTTTACATAAACATCTTTGTTATTCTCTTACCTTTAAATAATAGGGGATGTGGGACAACTAGACTCTCATAAGACAGGCTGCTGTCTTATTTATAAGGCCCAAATTCTTTCTAATTTGATCCACCCTTCCATGATGCCTTTAAGTGCAGTTCAGCTTTTCTTTCTTATTTTCTTTCTTTCTTTCTTTCTTTCTTTCTTTCTTTCTTTCTTTCTTTCTTTCTTTCTTTCTTTCTTTCTTCTTTTGAATTAATCTAAATTCACAGTGTCTCATGTAGCCCAGGCTGGCCTCCAATCTGCTATGTAGCCAAGGATGATGACCTTGACCTTTGATACTCCTGCCTCCACCTCCCAAATATTGGATTATAGGTGTGCAGCACCATGCTTCCACCTTCCTAACTCATTTATACACACCCCCAATTCTTGTGGATGAAAACACAGTAGCCTCAGAAGCCTTGACAATTCTGAGGCTGATGGTGGAACATCTATCTGTTTCATGCTCAGCCTGGGTTTGTTTCATCTTTAAGACATCAGTATGAACAACTAAGACTTTCCCGTGGCCTTTCTCTCCAGCTGTGCTGCCCATTTTCCTCTTGGGACATTAGCAGAACATAAACACTCCAAAGAAAATATACAGAATTTCAGATACAGGTTCCTTCAAGCATTTATCAAAAACTTTTGCTATTTATATTTCTAGCACAAATACTACATCTATCTATATATAAATGTGCCAAAGAAATCCACTCTTACTTAGAGCTATCTTGTCCTGCATCTTTGAGTCTTCTCAGCTTGTTGAGTATTACCTCAATAGGGAACACGTGTGGTTGGGCTGGAACAATACAGCAAAATCAAGCTGAGACATGGAATTTTTTTTCCATGAGCAGGATGAGTAGGAAATTGAATAATGTCTTTCCAAACCTCTTTCTTCACAAAAGAGGAGCTTAAGACTTTTAACCGACCGACCCTATGGAGCAGACACTCCTGGCAAAGTCTGGAGGAGCTTCCGGACTGGGAAGGAATGAATGGGACTCCATTCTTCCTTGGAAATCTTTGAGTCTTAGTATATCAAAATTTTATTCACATTTCTCACATGGGGCTAGAGAGATGCTTCAGAGGTTAAGAGTGTTTACCACACAAGCACGAGGCCCTGAGAGGGCTTGATTTGTCCTTAGTTTGATTCCCTGGCACCCACACAGACAGCTGGGTGTGCTCACACACACCTGTAACCCAAGTCCTGTGTGTGGGGCTGGGGCAGAAACCAGAGAATCACTGGGCTCATTGGTCAGCCAGTCTTATTGAAAGTAACAGCAGCTCCAGGTTCAGTAAGAGACTCTGTCTCAATAGAAAATGTGATAGTTGGTAGAGGAGGACATACAACATTCTCCTCTGGCCTCTGCAGGCACGCACTCAGGGAGCGAGCACCTGCACGCCCACAGACATATACTACACATACACCACACCACACATGCAAAAACAATCACAAATCTCTCTTGTGTTCAGTGGTTTATGCTTTATTTTTATTTGTTATTTATATATTTTTTGTTTTTTCAAGGCAGGGTCTTGTTCTAGCCCAGGCTGACCTAGAATTCACTATGTAGTCTCAGGGTAGCCTCGAACTCACAACAATCCTCTTACTTCTACCTCCTGAGTGCTGGGGTTAAAGGCATACACCACCATGCCTGGCTTGGTTTCTGAAATATTTTGTTTATTATATAATTTGTAACAAAGCTTAAGATATTGACATTTGTGCAAGAATTTATGTTTAAAAATCACTGGAAGCATACACCTTGTAAGTTATATTCATTACATGAAGCTATTTGGTGGCCATATGATGCAGCAGTCATGTCTCTTTAAGAGCAGCTGCTGTGAAAGAGGGGTATGGGTGGATCATGTCTGAAATGCCAGCATTTAGAGGCAGGAGGATTGCTGTGATTTGGGGGCCAGCCAGACTCTGCCTCAGCAAAACAAATATACAAACAACATAACACAACAAAGTAGAGTCAAAAAGAAGTGCTTTAGAAAGCAGTTAACTGATATCAGGCCCGACACTTCTTCGGATCCACTGCTGTGAGGAAGTGAGACTGTATTTCCCCCAAACTGTCCCTGACAATTTCTGGTTCTGGTGTGGATATCAGAATAAGCTCACATTCTGTATGGGATTCCTATTAGCCAGCCGAGCTCTTCTCAGACTAGTGCTGCTGTCTGAGGCTCTCTCTTCTCACAGATACAGGGCTCTGACATCACTGGAGTGCTCGGCCAGCCTCCATCCCTGGCTTTCCTACTGTTAGTCTCTGAGCCGCTTGTCATGTTCTAGCATCTGACTCTCAGAGGTCCAAACTGACATGTCATAAATAGCTCAGTGTGCTTGGATGGGATCAAGAGGAATTATGGAGCAATGCCACACTGAAGACTTGGGGAGGGCTAGCTGGGTGTGGAAAACCCCAGAGATCAGATAAACTTTCCTATCCCTCATTGGTGGATGTAATGACCATAAGCATAAGGATCCATAGAGTATTGAAGAACCAGTTGTATTATTTGGCTGTTGTAGTAGAGCAAAATCTGCTAGAGATCAGGTCTAAAATCACAAAGAG
The DNA here is from genome assembly GCA_004024765.1 of Zapus hudsonius. Taxonomy (NCBI): domain Eukaryota; kingdom Metazoa; phylum Chordata; class Mammalia; order Rodentia; family Dipodidae; genus Zapus; species Zapus hudsonius. The sequence goes on from PVHP010017141.1 coordinate 27,034, forward strand.
CTGGGTGGGAATAAAGATATTAAGTCATAACAGAAGATAATTGTGGTGATTAATCTTCATTGTCAACTTGGCTGTATTTAAAATCGCTATGGAAACACACCTCCGGGTATGACCATGGGGGTGTTTTCAGAAAGGTTTAACTGAAGAGGAAAGGCTCTGAAAGTGGGTGACACTGTTACATGGGTGGAGTCCCTGGGCTGAATAAAAGGAGAAAGCAAGCTGAACACCAGCATGCATCTCTGTCTGCATCCTGACTGAGTGTGCAATGTGACCAGCTGCCTCACACTTTTGCTGCCATGCCTGACCTTCCAGGATAGCTGGTATCCCCTTAGACTGTAAGCCGTTCCTTTCTTAAGTGCCTTTGTCAAGTATTTTGTCACAGCAAAGAAAAAAGTAACTGATACAATAATGGAATCACAATAAAAGATATCAATGATGAACAGCCAAGTTAATGTTCTAGTCAATAAGTTGTTTGAGTTTACAAGAGAGCTAAGAGACCACACGGGAACCAGTTGTGGTGGCTCATGCTTGTAATCTCAGCACCTGGGAGGCTTAGGCAGTAGGATTTCCTTGGGTTTGAGGCTATCCAGGGCTTCAGGATAGCCTGAGCTATTGGGTCATAGGGTAAGACCTTTTGTCAAATAATCAAACTGAAACATAGATAGATGATAGATAGATAGACAGACACCACTTAGAACTTTAGAGGATTTATAGAACACTTTAAGGATAGACCTTCTTAATAAAAGTCTATTATTGGGAATGATAATACATGAGGCTAAAGTCAAAGGACAATATGAATGTTAGGGTTGGGACACACCAAGCAGTATTTTGGAGCTGCTTGTTTGAATAAGGTCTGAAAGCATCCCATAAAACATAAATTTTTATAAGAAACCTAAGTGGCTCAGAATCTCTAGCAATTATATTCCCAAAGGGCGATCAGTTTGAATAGCTATTCATGTACTTATCTACCTTCACAAGAGCTAAGGAAACCAGGTGACAGACAAAGGGTCGGTTTCAGTACAATAGAAAGAAAAGACTCGCTGAAGAAGGCAGGCAGGAAAATGTTGCTGGCATCACCCTTCCCCAACTCCAAGTAATGTAACCCTCCTGATTGGGATAGGAAAAGGGAATCAAGTCCTGCCTCAGACTTGGAAGACAATACCAGAACTACCATGGTGGAACCCAATATGGGGCAGAACCCTATGCTCTCTGCCCTCAAGACACACCTGTGGACTGAGATGTGTTAGCTTGGTGGCAAAATGCCTCCTGCATCCTTCCCTAACCTTGAGCATCAGAGGGGAAATCGAGAAACTCCCTTAAAGCTGGGCCTGGGGGCACATCCCTGTAATTCTAGCACTCGGGAAGTAGAGACAGGAAGATCAGGAAATTAAAAGACAGCCTTGACTATACACAAGTCCAAGGTCAGCCAGGGCTACAAGAGGCCATGCTGCAAAACAAACAAGCAAACAAACAAACAGTCAAACAAACGATTCTCATTAGGCTTTATTTTTTGTCCGATCTCTTAGCGAAGCTGCAGTGCTCACTGGCTCTGCCAGCTTTGCCATGTCTCCCAAGGAGACCTAAGAAAGACAAGGACCCAGTGAACAAGCTGGGGGCAAGGCCAAAAGGAAGAAGTGGTCCACAGACAAAGTCTAGTCCTGTCTGACAAAGCTCCTTCCCACAAAGTCTGTAAGGAAGTTCTCAGCTATAACTTCTTATCCCAGCTGTGGTCTCTGAGAGACTGAGGATTCGAGGTTCGCAGCCAGGACAGCCCTTCAGGAGGAGCTCCTTAGTAAAGGACTTCTCAGTCTGGTTTCAAACACAGAGCTTTACAACAGAAATAGAGATACCCCTGCTGTTGGCGAGGATGCATGAACAGGTTCAACTGACTGTACATTTGGAAAAATAAAATTTTATTAACTAAAAAAAAAAAAGAATCTCATTAGGTACCAAGATCTGGTTGTTGGCCAGGGAGATTGCTGATGGCCTTAAAACATTACAGGCTATTTCCCAGGCCCACCTTAAATAGTTGGTAAGACCCTATTGCTTAAGTCTCCCCATGCCTGGACTTCATGGTGTTATTTTTCTGATAGGTTGGCACCGTGTCTTGGGTCTCTATCTCTGGCTGAGTAGCTGTTATAATTTATCTTGCTCCTATTTTCTATCAGTACCACAAAGGAAACCATCAACTGAGTCAAGAGGCAGCTTATAGAATGGGATCAACCTTTGGCAGCTCTACATGTGGAACAGGATTCACATCTAGAATCCACAAATAGCTCAATAAACTCAGCACCAAGACGACAAATAACACAATCAAAAAGTGGGCTAGGAACTGAACAGAAAATTCTCAAAAGAAGAAATGCAAATGGTTAATAAGTACTTTTTAAAGTGTTCAATATCCTCCATTTTACCTCAACCAGAATGGTAGGCATCAAGAAAACAAGAGGATCGCTGTGAGTTCAAGGCCACCCTGAGACTTCACAGTGAAATCCAGGTAAGCCTGGGCTAGATCCAGGCATGCTGCCACACACCTTAAACCCAGCTCTCAGGAGGCTGAGGTAGGAGGATCACCATGAATTCCAAACCGGCCTGTGATACATGATGAGTTTCATGTCAGTTGGTGTTGGAGTGAGACCCTGCCTCAAACAAAAAACCCAAACAGAAAAACAACAGCAGCAGCAAACAAGCAAACAAAATCCAATTGGCAGCAAACACTGGCAAGGGTGTGGAGAAAAAGGAACCCTTATTCAATATCAGAGGCACGACAAACTACTGCAACCATTTTGGAGCTTGGTGTGGAGGATTCTGCTATCTGCCCCTGCTAGTCCACTCCTGGACACATACCCTGAGGATGCTACACTCGACTACATGCTCTGGCTCAACCATGGTTATTGCTGCTCTACTCACTCTCACTAGAAAATTGACGCCCATCAACTGATGAGTGGATTTTGAAGATGTAATATATGTATACAATGAAGTTTTACTCACCTGTAAAGAAAAATGAAATTGTGAAAATTTCAGGTAAATGTATAGATCTGGAAATGATTATACCAAGTAAGGTCAGCCAGGCATAGAAAGACAGATGGCACATGTTTTCTCTCAGGTGGATCCTAGCTCAAAATTCAGATAGTGTATGTTAGTAAGCGTTGCAGTTAGCTTTCTTGTTGCTGGAAGAAAGAACCTGAACAAAAGCAGCTGATGGGAGGAAAGGGTTTATTAAACCCAAGGGGAAACTCCATGATGGCAGGGAAGATGATGGCATGAGCAGAGGGGTGGACATCACCTCCGCCACAGCACTGCAAAGATCAGCAGAAAGGTGTGCCAAACACTGGCAAGGGGAAGCTGGTTATAACCCCATAAGCCTGCTCCCAACAACTCCAATCCCCAAATTGCCATCAGCTGGGGATGAAGCATTCAGAACACATAAGTTCATGGGGACACCTGAATCAAACCACCACATTCTGCCCTTGCCCCCCCTGTAAACTGCAAAGCACCCAGCCCAACTCCACATAGTTTTTATCAATCTCAGTGATGTGCAAACATCCCCATATTGCAAGGTCTTTTAACTGATCTATAATAACCATAATAGCATAGAACAAATATTCACACTGCAAAAGATGGCATTGGACATAGCAAAGAACCAATATAAGAAATTCAAAATGGAACTGCACAGGATCCAGTAATCCACTCCTGAGTATTTATATCCAGCAGAAATGAAATCTGTGTGTTGATGAGACATCTGCACTCCAAAGCTCGTTGCTTATTCACAATAACCAAGAGATGGAAACAGCCTAAGTAGTGATCAAATTATGAGTGGATAAAAGAAAATGGTAGGAGAGATGGATAGATGGCTCAGTGATTAAGGCGCTTGCTTGAGAAACCTGAGGGGCCTGGTTCAAATCCCCAGTATTCACATAAAGTCAGATGTGCAAAGTGGCGCACGCATCTGGAGTTTGCTTGCAGTAGCAAGAGGCCCTGGTGTACCCATTCTCTCTCTTTGCAAATCAATCAAATATTTTCCAAAATAACAAAATGGTAGGTATAATAGTATTCCGCTACAAATAGACTAGAATCCTGTCATTTGTGACAACAACATGGATAGAATTGGAATTCATTTTGTTAGGTGAAATTAACGAGGCACCAAAAGACAAGTAAAGTATAAGTTCATTCACAGGTAATGTCTGAGAAAGCTGATGGCTAAAAGTTGGGGGCAGAATGGTGGTCACCAGGAGTGGCTTGGAGGAGGGTGGAATGATTGATCAGAGGGTGTCTGGCAGCTATCTAGAGGCTAGATGCTGCAGTGTGCTACTGTGACATACAGTGAGCATAGATGGTGAAGACACACATTGTACTGTGAGTCTTCAGAAGCTAAGAGGGCATCTCTTGAGGGGTTCTCGGTTCTTTTGTTCTTGAACAAGGAATGAGACAGAACTGTGGAAAGTAGCAGAAGCCTGGGCAGTTTATTTGAAAAAGACATTCCAAGGGAGGAAGCAGGAACAGAGAGAATGTTTAGAAACTCACTGGCCACATGTGATGGTTAAGTTTATTTGTCAACTTGACCAATGTAATAATCCATAATAATCTTGGGTGGGTCTCTGAGCTTGCCTGCAGGAAGGATTGACAAAATCCTTTGGGGATTTTGGAGAAGGGAGGAGTTCCCTTTCCCCCAGTGGGTGGGCCTTCCAGAAGGAGACTAATATAAGGAAGCTTAAGGGGAAGGAGACACTCTTTCTTCCTCCCCCGGTTGCTGGTGCTTGTTCATGACTTGCACTCGCATCCTGCTCTCCTACCCTTCCTGGACATTGGAACCCAGTTTCCTCGGCCTCACATATTGGACTGAAGAGCAGCTGCTCCCCAGGGAACCATCAGGCCTTCTGGGCTGGATTGGGACTGCTGAGGCCTCCAGCCACGTGGACTGAACAGCTACAGGTTCCTTACCTGTGGGCCTACCGACTGCTACTATTGGACTGTCGTAAACTATTCCAATAAATTCCCTTTTATTATAATCCATTCTATCAACTCTGTTTCCTCTAGAGAACCCTGACTAATACAGCACAGATTGGTGTTTTTATGTCCCATAGTTTAGGCTCTTGGGGCCATTTGCATAGTGTGCATACTCTGTTACATACACCTTCATGCATCACAAATCTCATTAGCCTCTTAGGTCTCCACCCAGGGTGTTTGTTTCAATGTTATAATGAGTCATAGGTCACCTTCAGACACTGGAGTGCCTCTGAGCCTGATAGAGTTGGCCTCAAAGTGTGTGTGTGTGTGCTCCAGCCTTCCCACTTGTCAACTTATTCTTTTCATATGCTCGTTTTGAAGACTTTATGCAAGGCCTTCAAAACTGTATTCCCTGCCCTGCTCTCCCGCCTCATGGCTGTGTTACTGAATCAGGCCTGTTTTGCTAATCACTGAAATAATGGGTTTGGAGCTAGCCCAGAAAGCAAGTGTCCAAGCTGCCTTTTTGAGGAGAGAACTTACATGCATCTGTAGGATGAGGAAGCAGGGTACATTTCAACACTTCAGAGGCTGGGGCAAAGGGTCATGGGTTTGAAGCCTGATTAACTGACTAATGAGACCTGGCCTTATGAAAAAGAAATAAGAGTGATCTAAGGCTTGGGGAAAGGTAATAGATGTAAGGAAAAGGGCAATGCATTTGTAATCAAACTTCATGACTCCTCAGAAGATCAATGTTCAGGAAATGATGTCATTTGCGTGCTTTGAGGGTAGATATTTTTCTCTTCTGATGGCAAAAGGCACCCATGGGCCTGTAAACACAGGCAGGCTCAGATAAATTGTTGTTGGTTTCAGCTACCTCTAAGATCCTGAAATGCAACTTAGGCCACTGTTACCATGGTAACTCACATTTCAGAGACATTATTGATAGCAAAGCTAATGGGATTATATTACTAAGCCACATGACTGCTAAAATTGGTAATAAAAGCTAGTAACTAAAAGCAAGTGAAGCTAGAGGTTTATTTAGGTTTTCTCTTGGTTTTGGTTACACAATATATATGTGCATCGAAACATCACTTGGGATCTCATGAACACGTAAAAATTTTAAGTTTTTTTTTGTGTTTTTTAAAAATTAGTTTAATTTAAATAAAAACTAAAAAGTATCATATTCTTGGATTTATTGTGACCTTTGAAAAATAGTATTAATGTTTAGTAACCCCTGGATTATTTTCCTTCTAATTTTTTTTTTTGCAATGGGAATATGATTGCTGTGAGATGGTACTGTTTGAACCATCACAGGTTGATGAGAAAACACAGATGTAGACAAGTATGTAAATGAAGCATTTGTGTCAACTGAAGGAAGAGTTGACATCACTTATCCATGGCAGAAATGATAGTAATGGTAATAATAATTATTTTTTGGGTTTTATTTCCAAGGCAGTATTTTGCTCTAGCCCAGACTGACCTGGAATTCACTATGTAGTTTCAGGGTGGCCTCAAACTCACTGTGATCCTCCTACCTCTGCCTCCTGACTGCTGGTGTTAAAGGTGTGTGCCACTGTGCCAAGCAAGAAAAAATTATTTAAAAAAATTTTATTTATTCATGAGAGAGAGAATTAATGGGCATTGCAGAGATTCCTGGCACTGCAAACAAACTCCAGGCATATGTGCCACTTTATGTATCTTTGACTTTACATGGGGAAATGAAACCAGGCCTTCAGGCTTTGCAAGCAAACATCTTTCTCCACTCTGCCATCTCTCTAACCCAGAAATAATTATTTTTTAGAACAGTAGTTTGGCCTGAGAATACTGGTAACAAAATTCAGTTGACACATAGCACAGGATGAAATGTATATGACAAACTGAAAGCCACTGTGTATGTGATGGTTCGGTTTTGTTGTTAACTTGATCATTTTAATTATCTTGGGTGGGTCTCTGAGAATATTTACAGGAAGGCAGCCTCTCAATAGGGGGCAGGATGTCAGGAGAGCTAGAAATTAACATCCCTTCCTGTGTGGGCAGTGAAAAAAGGAAATTACAGAGACTCAGGGAGCCATTAAGTCTGGGATAGGTTGCAAGACCTCCACCCTAAGGCTCTATAAAGGAAAAGACTTCCCTCCCTGGGTCACTCTGCCTGTTTGCTGTTGCATGGTGTTGGTGATGGTGATGGTTTTCTCTTTCTTCTTGGACCTGTGAAAGGGGAGCAGCCTCTTTCACTGTTATGGAACTTCCTCTGGATCTGTGGCTTTAGTAAATCCTTTCCTCCCATAAACTGTGCCTGGTTTGGAGATTTATCCCAGTGGTTTGTGGCTGACTGCAACAGCGTACTAAGATGAGAAGTATGATATAGAAACTCAGATTCGGCAATACAAATTTAAACTTTTACATTAAATTGATGTGGTAATTGAATTTATTACTTGATTTTTAGTTTTTATTTTTAAATATCTTTATTATGAATAAGTATATACATTGTATGAGCAAATCTTGTGAATATATCCCCATTTCCCTCCTCTCTGTCTCTACCCACCCGGGTCCTTCCTTGGTGCTCATACTGGGTCTGTCCATAGGTTAGGGGGTTATGAACTACACCAGAGGTAGCCAGGTTTTTGTTCCTTTTTCCCCCTCTTCCCCCTTGTGTATTGTTGCCGAGGGGGGCAATGTCTTTGGATATTCTCCCCCACCATGGCTCTTACATTTTTTCTGCCCCCTCTTCTGCTCAGTTCCCTGAGTCATAGTGGGTGAGTTTTGAGTGTTCTTTGTTGTTGAGATCTTAAGTATCTCTGGATTCTCTGGATCTTCTTTTTTTTTTTTTTTAATTTTATCTTTATTGCCCAAAAATTAGATCCATTGATTGAGTAAATATTGTGCTTATATTCCCTTGCCC
>PVHP010017142.1:0-33534 GCA_004024765.1 Zapus hudsonius
ATTTTGCAGTGCAACTGTTGGGAGCTATGTGCCCTAAAATCATGACCACCTGGAGCCTGTGGAGGAAGGTGCTCTCATGTTGTCTCCACTGGAGAGATTCTAAATTCCTTCTTGCTCCAGCCCTGTGTTCATGCCTGAAGCTCTTCACTAGCCATGCCCCACAGTTCATGTCTGGAATGTTGGTGAATATTTCTTAAAGTGAAAAATCTGACATTATCTTCTTAGCTCCTTCCCACAGATCAAGGAGTAGATCTGTTTTTGTCTGATTAAAGTGCTGCTGTCCATTTTGCTATGTCCAGGCAAGTCATCTGAGTGACCTCAGAAAAGTTAAACTTATTCACGGGAAGCCCTAGAATCTTTGTGATGATACATCAGTGCAATGAAACAGCCCATTTATTCTTTTTTTTTTCCCATTTTTTATTGTCCATAATGAGTTACATTGTTTAGTGGGCCAACAATGAGTTGCTATCCCCAATTCCCCATTGCCCCCCTTCCCCATCCCCAGTCAGCTAGATATCCTCCTCCGTGGGCCACCTGTATCAGTCTTTGTGGTAGGGGACCATGGAGAGCCCAGTCTTCAGCCAGGTTCTCATGACCCAAGTGTGTTGTTACTGAGGGTTGCCAAGTCTCTGATATTCTCCCCCACCACAGCTCTCACAATCTTTCTGCCCTCTCTTCCGCTCAGTTCCCTGAGTCGTGGTGGGTGAGTAATAAGGCTGCTTTAATGTTGTGAGCTTAGGGGTTTTTGTGCAGAGATTTGTTGGTTTCTGTCTCACTGGCTTATCCTTTGTTGATTGAATGGCTATGGCTGTGGGTCCCATGTTCATCCAATCATTCTCTGCGGGGTTCCATATGGATCCTCCACTGTATGACTGTGGTGGCTCATCTCTTACCAGGATCTCAGCTTTCTGCCTGCAGTCGGTTGGTAGGGTTATATGGGCCACAGTTCTCTCGCTGTATCCTGAAAAATACAAACACAATCTCCATGGAGAATGAGATCAGTATAGGTTAACAAATATACACCATTCTGGATTACCTAGCTTCTATTTTTAGTAGCCTCCCCGGCAGTGCATCTTTTCTTGGGAGCCCAAGAGTATGGGATCTGGTGCATATCGCCCTGAATCCTCAGTTCCAATCAAGGGTTCCCCCTTACTGAATGGAATATTTGGCTGAGTTTAATAGCTGTTGATTGTCTCCCCCAGGCCCAGGCTCCTCCATTGCACGAATGCTCCTTTCTTGGTTCACTGTTCTCTCCCAGTATAACGTGTGGTCAGCCTACTCATGGCTGCAGACTGTGTTTCATGCCAGAGGTCTGTTTACTCCAGCTGTTGTTGTTCAACTTCCCCTGGCAGCTTGTGCAGTGCCTTTCAGCACTGCACTAACTGTCATCTGGGGGCTGGTTACCATTCCAGACCTCGAAGGGTCTCTTGATGCTGAATGATGGTATTCTGTGGTTTCTTCAGCAACAGGGTTTTGCCTCAGGCCTGGGGAGGGCATTCAAGGGCTTTAACAGAATTCTGTCTTGTTTTTGGAACCTCATGGGTCACTTTGGTCAACAACTCAGTGAGGGAAGAAACCGGTGGTTGGGACCAGGGGTTGTCAGACTGATCAATTATTCACAGGCTTAGACTCTCTCCCCTACTACTCATGGCCCCTTTTGCCAGTCGACGCCCACTACTTGCCCAATAGGTTACAGTATGCTCGTGAGGATTTTATGAATTTGAACCTAATTTGGTTTATCCTCATGCTTAAGCTGTTCCCCTCCCCACTTCCCTTACCCCTCATTCATAACCTCTCACTTCTTTCTACTAGTCTGCATAAAGAAAATGGTTATCCTGGTTAAGGACCGCATATGAGGGAGAGTATGTGACATTCAATTCTCTGTTCTTTTGAGTGTTTGCTTAGTAAGATATGCTCAAAGTCAGACCATTTTTTCCTAAATTTTGATATGTCATTTTTCCTTTCAGCTGAGTATAATTCCATCATGTAAATATACCACAGTTTCGTTGTCCATTCCTCCATGGATGGGCATTTGGGTTGATTCCAATTCTCGGCTATTATGAATTGAACTGCTAAAAATATAGTTGTACAAAAGTTTCTGCATCGAGATGTGACATCTTGTGGGTAGATGCCTAGTAGAGGGATAGCTGGGTCCATTGGTAGTTCTATGTCCATTCTGTCTAGGAGTCTCCACACTGCTTTCCATAGAAGTTGAATGAGTTTGCAATCCCACCAGCAGTGAATGAGGGTTCCTTTTTCCCCCGCATCCTCACCAGCAACGATTGTTGTTGGTTTTCTTTATGATTGCCATTCTGACAGGGGTAAGATGGTATCTCATTGTGGTTTTGATTTACATTTCCCTGATGCTTAAGGATGCTGAGCACTTTCTTAAATGAGTCAAGGCCATTTGTGTTTCCTCCTCCGTGAATTCTCTGTTGAGATCAGTACCCCATTTTGTGAGGGGGCATTTTTGGTTTTTGTTATTAATTTTTTTGAGTTCTCTGTAAGTTTTGGAAATTAGGCCTCTGTCTGTGTTGTAGCTGGCAAAAATCATTTCCCAATTTGAAGGGGGTCTATTGGCTCTGAGTATGGTTTGTTTGTCTGTACAGTAGCTTTTGAGCTTTTGAGCCTGATCAGGTCCCATTGGTTAAGTGTTTGTTGTATTTCCTGGGCTTTTGGAGATTTGCTCAGGAAATTTTTTCCAACTCCTATTTCATGTAGAGTTCCTCCTATTTTTTCTTCTAGGGTGTTCAGGGTTACCTGATTTATATTACCATTTATTCTTTAGTGCACAAAAGGAACACTGTCAACATCAAAATTAAATATTTCGCCTTAAAAATCAATTATATGAGTAATATGTATTCAATCTAGAAAATTGACAAAATATAGAAAGGGAATAATAAAGTTGAAAAATCATCTTATCACCCTGCTGTAATAGTTATTATTATTGTATATCATTCTCTTTTCTTTTCTTTCTCTCTATATTTTTCATTACATATGCATATGAAGTATTAGTGTTCCCAAGTTTCAAAGTGTTTGAATTTTTTCCTTTATTTTTGTTTTCCTCCCTCCTGTTCACTCTCTTTTATTTCTTACTTTTCTCCTCCATTCCTTCCTTCTTCTCTCTCCTTTTTCTGTGTCTGACTCACTCTCTCTCTCTTTATCTCTCTCTCTCTCTCTCTCTCTCTCTCTCTCTCTCTCTCTGTTTTTCTTGGTTTTACAGGAAGATTGAAGCTAGGATCTTGAACATGGTAGGCAAGCAGTAAACCACTGAGCTATATCCCAAACCTTCTTTTCAACTTTTGCTTTGAGACAGGGTCTCACTATGTTACCCAGGCCTTGAACTTGAAATCTTCCTGCCTAGTCCTCAGGAATAGATGGGATCACAAGCCTGTACCACCAGGCCTGGCTTTTCTTTTCTTTTTACACATTTCTTTTTATATATAACATTCGAGATATGAGACACTGAATATAGATAAGCTAGTTGGAGTTCAGAAGGCAACATCAAATGAAGCTTATATTGGGCTCCTACAATTGTTCACTTCCTAAGACACAGGGAAAGAATTCATATCTTACTGGGATAAGATTCATTTAAAATAATTGCCAGGGTTTTAATTTATTAGCTGTTCATGGAATAATACAATTTCTAAATTATTCTTTTGTGCCTATTGCTTTGCACCATGAAGAGTTTCCAGCTTGACTTGAAGCTAAAATTTGCTTTTCAGCTTGTCCAGGTGTGCACAGCCCATCCCTGATTGGACTCCCTGTTCCATTAGTGGCTCATTGCTCTTGAGTGGTGGCAGGACGTGTGGAGAGTTGCCATGGACAATGGTTGATCTCACATCTACTCATCTTGTGTGGCTCATTACCTCCATTATTTTGAAATTTATTACTGGGGCCTGTTTCACAAAGCAACAAGTGGATAAGGAGTCAAGAAGGAGTTTGCCATTGAGATATTTCTCTCCTTTACACTTCAAGTCTACTTGTGTCTCCCTCAGGAGACTACTCACTTATTATGGTAGCTTTGCATGTGCAAGAGAAACTGAATTCCCAGAGAAAGGTGAAGTAGTAGCTAGCACAGTGGACAGTAAGCAGATCTCCTTGACGATGACTAGCTGATGTGGATGCAAAGGAGACAACCACAGCTTCTCCTGCGGATTCAGATGCTGAAACTGGTATTTCAGCAAAAATTTCCCCTCTCGAGTGCTTTCTCAGGAAAGCCATAGATAGTTTGGATGTGACTTGAGATCTTTTGGATATGCTGGGTGAAGTCCTGAGAGGACTCCCTGCTCTTTGTTTCTATAAACACACTGTGGCTATCCTAAATGACTCTGGGTAACAGGATTGACCAGTAGGATCAATCACAAATTTGTTATTCAGTTGCTGTGTGAGATACTTATTTGTTTAATTTAAATGAGAATTTTACAAAAAACACAATTAAACAAAGCTTAAATAAAAAGACCACTACAATATAAAGCATTTGCTATTCTCATGGCTGCTTGTGTCTTCTTGCAAGAGTTGACCTTGCTCAATGCAGCCAATATACTTTTATTGCTTGTAAGTAATTTTGAAAGATACATATCAAAATGCTGGGACCCCCCCCCCCAATTATAGTACTCAGTGCCAGGACAGACAGAGGGTAGGCCTGGAGCATCATGAAAACAGTGCATGCCATTCTCACGGATAGATACAGCAGAGATGCAAACAGGGACTGAAGGAAAAAGAACAATAAGCCGTTTTTGTTTGGATTCCATCAGATGCTGTGTCAAGGTGCACCATACCAGATTAGCAGAAGAGGAGGGGCTGCATCTACTTATAACAGCTCTCTTGCTCGAGGAAGCAGAACCTGGCAAAGTTTCATTGTAGAGATATAGCATATCTCTTCCTGCCTCTCATGGTTGGTGGTAGGTTTAAGTAGTTATTGAAAAATAATGTTATTAGTTTGCCAATTCAGTATAAACCATGACTAGGATGCTTTTTCTGATGGTGCTGAGACTGAATTGTGCTGTGTAGGAAAGAAATAATTCCTTCTGTCTCATAAGGTGAGAATCAGAGACAAGGCTCAAGCTTCTTAATCCTCTTCAGTGTTGCAACCACTCCATAGTAAGCAAGGCCCTCAGCATCTGCTGGCTAGAAATGTCTGTGGGTATGATGACAGCTTCTTGTATAAATAGGTAGACAGCTAAGTTAAGGAAGATAGTGTGCACAAGGTAGAGTTTGCTCTATAGCCCTTTGAGTTTTCCTTTGCTAGGAACTAAACTAAACTAAAGATCACTTAGGATCTTTACTTCATGAATGAAAAACTGAACATGAAAGTGGTAGTCTTAGAAGCATGGAGAAGCTTATTGGTGTTTGGGCAAATTAGGCTTATGTTGTCAAGTATAATGCTGGCTATCCACACACATTTTAGATATACATAAATAATTTTTAGTGCTAATGTATCCTAAGTATTGTATAATTATGCTAAAAGTATTCTTTGTTCATCTGAAATTCAAATTTAACTGGCATTCTGTATTTTTATTTGTTAAGTCTAGTTACTCTGATAGGATCAGCTTATTGGTAGGGGGGAAGGATGTTGAAGTAGGTGGAAGTAAAGGGAATAGGGAGCCAAGGAAGATGGTTTGATGAGTGATGTGATGAAAGTCATCTGAGTGAACAGCAAGACTATCTCAAGGACTGGAATCAGGGAGGGGGGCTTGGAGGCTGCTGCAATCAGCTTAAGAACAATGGAGCCCAGGAGACAATGTGCTGGAGCTGATTGGTTTCAGCACAAGAGAGCCAGATGTGCCCATCTCTTTCCAACTCTGCATTCAGTGACTCCTGATGGTATCTTAACAATTAGACCCGATCGGAATAGTCACACTATGAAAATTGGCCAAAGTTATAAATCAGAGCCCTCCCCTCACTTTCCTTCCATCTCCCAGCAAGTTTTTAAGTATATTCCAGTAACATCAATGGGCCCAAGGAAACAGAGGAATACTTTGAAGGCAAAAATCAAGTCAATACAACAGAGATTAGTTATTATATGGGTACTATTTAAGGAATATATAAAAAAGAGGTATGAAACACATTGAAGTCCATTTGATTTCTTATATTTCAGAGTAATTGGCCAGGAGCTTGTTAAAGATAAAGGCTGTTGAGGTCAAATGCTGATTTTTCTGTGCCCTCCCCACCTCCCAATAAAAGCTTCTTCCCATATAAACTGACACAGGCTAGCAGCTGAGTAAAGGAATAGTCAGGAGGTGTGAAAGTTAGAACTTGTTCTACAAATGCTCTTGGATTTTCCCCAGCCAGGAACTGGGTCTCTTCATAGGTCAAGACAGAGGTCAAGCCCAGCTCTTTTGAGACATGGCTCAAATTAAGATTAGTCACATAGTGAAGGAATTTGACACAGCAAGGCAGTGGCTCAGAGGCCTAGGGATTTCTCATTCGTCACTGTTTTCCCCAGCCACAGCTGATGAAGGAAGAGACTGATTTTGTGGTCCTGAATGAGACAGGATGAGGAGAGTCTTAAAGGGTTCTTCAGGGCCCCGTGGATTGTTGTTCTACAATCATAAGTTTAGCTCTCCATTGTACCAGAGCAGGACATCACCTCCTCATGTTATTCCTGGCACTGCATCTTGTGCTGTGTCCTCCTTCTGATTCATCTTTGCCAGCTCTGTTGCGTACTTCTAGGATGTTGCATTACAAAAACAATGCCATCAAGTCCAGTCCCCTGACCGCTTCTAACACTGCCCACTGCTGACAGGGATCTGCTGGATATTTGACTGTGTTATAGCCAAATTTCAGAATATTGAGTAAAATATGAAATCCCTGATAGAACCTTGGTTGTATTACTTGGCTCAGTTCCCGGGCAGGCCACGTGAGACTCCATGACTTTATGCTACCCCACCCCCAAAGCATGTTAGTCTTTAAACTGTTTCATTGTAGGGTAAAATGACATCTTTGCACGCTGTGACGTCTCTGTCTCTGTTTTAAACTTGGAGACTCAGACCCTGTCCCTGTCCTTCTGGAAACCTCCTCAGATCCTCTGGTTTCTACTGTATTAATCTGTTTCCAGGCAGCATTGTGATGGCACAGGAGCTAGAGTCAAACTGCCTAAATTTAAATCTTTGTCTCTAATTTCCACGCTGTAACCCCCTGAGGTGTTTATAACATCTGGGTTTCACTGTTCTCATTTGTAACATGAAGTAGCAGTTGTACCTTATTTCACCTGATTATCTGAGCCTGTGTAAAGTGCTTATTATCTGCCTGACTTGATTCATAAAATTTTGTGTTTTAAAAAACATTAAGTTCCTTTGATTTGAAAATTATGAACAAAGACTAATATATATGTGTACATGTTTATCCCATGTCACTGGTAATATGGTTTTCTAGAAAAGCCTCCATTGAACAAGCAAACTTGGTTTAAATCTCAACTCTATTCATTATTGCTTGTGTGTCTTTGTCAAGATGCTTTCATTCTCTGTGCCTGGGATTCCTCATTTGTTAGCTCTGAAAAGCAAAATTTGCCATCTTGAAATAATTGTGAAAGTTAGAAGTTATATCCATTATGCAGTTAGTAGAATATACTAAGTTTCCAGTTGATGTTCACCGTTGCTGTTGGTCAGTTGTTATATTAGACAGAGGTGGGCCAGGGGAAAAGAATGGATCAAAACAGATAAATCAAGAATGGAAAAGTCCAGAGATGACCACAAAAAAAATAAATAAAGGCTGCTGGTGGTGCAAGCGTGTGATACCTGCTGCTCAGGAGGCTCAGGCAGGAAGAATGCAAGCTTCAGTCCTGCTGGGACTACAGCGTGAGCTCAGGGCAGCCCAGTGAGAGACCCTGGCTATAGTAAAAGGTGGAAAGGGGTGGGAGTGTTGGGGATGTAGCTTGGTGACAGAGCAGTCAGCATGGGAGGCTCTAGGTTCAATCTCCAGTACCAATAAAAGAAGAAAAAAAGAAAAGTGACTTACAGCATAGATTTTACTTTCCATCATGTCCAAAAACTATTAGGAGCAACTCCTGATTTCTTGTATGGACTTGATAAGGATTTATTTCCCATTATTTTTTATTCTTCTATATATGATGATGAACTAATTACTATTACATCTTACTGTCTTTGTTAAATGTGTTTTATAAATCATTTCTTAATAGGAAATTGAAGACCTGCCCATCTTTTTTAACACTTATATTCCATGTATCTGAGCAGTGGCCCATTGATGGAATTTTAGGTTGTTTCCGACTTTTTGTTATTACAGCTAAATCTATAATGAATAATCTTGTCCAAGTGCAATTTCACTTGTGAGTATATCAGTGGGATTGTTTCCTAGAAATGGAATTGCTGACTCAAAGGATATGGGCACATTTGACAGATAGAGACAGATAGAGGTTGCATCAATGAAACCCTGTGAAGTTCCTCATGCTATCGTCATCATATGATACCATCAGGGTCCTTGATCTCTGCCAGCTTGATGAGGGAAAAGACACATTACATTGTTGTTTCAATTCACATCTCTTTTAAGAAAGATGGAGTCTTTGGCCAGAGACCGAGAATCATTTTCATTTCAGTTTCTGTTGAGTTGACAGTTTATGATGTACTCCAGAAGACATGCTTTGGTCTCCATGTGTATTTTTAATCTATCATTGATCTTCCTGCCTAGTTTAGTAGTCTGTTACTCCACTCTGATATTGTAAGAACATTCTTATATGTGTTCTTCAGGCAACTTTTAAGGATAGACTTCCAGATATTGGGCAAATGCCAACTATGCTCATCACAAAGCCACAGGATGAATTTGCCTCATCACACTTGATAAAAATATGCACATATGCACAAAAAATGTCGATCCTGTTGGAAGGTAGTTTTTTCTTTGTATTTCACGGCATTTCCCAGGTTTCCTGCATTAATTACATGCTCCTTTGCCATCCAGAAACATGTTAATAAAAGTTTATATTGACTTCTCTTAACCTTTTTCTTTTTCTTTTTGAGACAGAGTCTCACTATGTAGCTGTGGTTGGTTTCAAATTCTCAGCAATCCTCCTTCTTCAACCTCCTAAGTAATGTGATTCCAGGCATGAGCCACCACACCTGACTTCCTTTAACCTTCTTTGAAGGTATCTCTTGATTCCTAGATATCTTGGAATGTTAGTAATGCTGCCTGTTTGACTTGGAAACCTGTCTTCTCTCTTGAACAGTACTGGTGCAGTCCTAATGACTTCCTTGTTGCTAAATCTAGTGAAAGAAAGCATTTTCACCCTCATCATCCTATCTGAACCTCCCAACCACTCCTTACTTCTTGGCCTCTGGCCCTCCTCTCACTCTGCTAATTCCTTTATCTTTTTGGGTGCTGCTCAGGCCAGTGCCTCAGCCGACCCTTAAAGAAACATTTTGAAGGCCCTGCTTACACCAGGTGCTGTAAGTCTGTGTATAGCATGCCTATCAAGGGGAGAGCTGAGATGTGAAGCTAGGGCTCTGTTACCTTAACCACCATGCTAAAATGGGCACTCTTTTCTGTTCATACTTGAGTGTGCCAGCTCACCCTCGAATACCTGTGCTTTCTCTACAGTTCCCACATTCCTATCACCGCTCTGATCACTCTCCACCATTCCAGACAGGCAACGGACATTTGAACTTGGACGGTCCACAGACACTTTCAATTCAGCTTGTACTTCTTAAGTTGTCTCTCTGGAAAGAGGGTGTGATGATTTTTCATAGTATGTGGTAGAGAAGGCTGGAAGTAGAAACAGGGGACATAGACTCAGGTATTTTGTATCTAAGCGTGGTGCTCTCCTTTAATGAAGTTAGCTTTAAGTTCTCAGCACATACTACAGGCCTTCACCCTTGACCTCTGAGTACTTGTAATCATTCCACTTGATTTGCATGTTTTTGCTGTTTTAAGGCCAAGAAATCTGTTAGGGAGATTGGTTGCCTTTTCCCAAAGCTCCCAGTCCTGTAACTTGCTTATCTTGATGGGAAAGCCCATTCATTTCCTAAGTGAATAAGGCTTCCTTTTAGGGAGCAATTAGCATTGAAGGCAAGAATCCATTTAAATGAATCCCTTGGAATTAATCATTACAGAGAACGCAAGATAGACATAGATTTTAAAATAATTACACTCCTTCAGGAACAAGATACTTCAACCAAAAGAGGAACCTGTAGCTGAAGGCTTGATGTTTAAGTCTCTGCAACTGGTACTGTACTGTCTGAAGAACATTGACAAATCCAGTTCTTCAAGATGATGTTTTCATTTTTTTCTAATAGTTTAAAAACAAATTCTTAAAGTCACACAGGCTACTACAGCCAGCTCACTGAGAAGATATGTGAACAGTTTGTACTTTACACCCTGCCACAGGTTCATCAAACAGATACGAACTGGCATTCTAGTTATATACATAGGGTTAAGTTATTTATTTTATACTTGCAGTAATGACATTAAATAATGTAAATGCATATTACTCTGAAATTTGTTTTTATCACTTAATTCTCTATCATGAATACCTCAGCAAGTCAGTTAACATGACATTTATTTTCATAAAATGTAATACATTACATTTTATTATTTATTCAGTTTCCTCTTATGAACATCCAGGTTGTTGGATGTTTTTAACCTCAATGCCTATAGGTACAAGATACCCTTGTATATATACACTTTGATATTATGAAGCAATTATTTCTGCAGAGTACTAAAGGGAAGCTTACTGAACTTGGCTAGTTTCTAAACTCTATTACTATATGATATGGAATATGCAGAGGAAGGGAAAAGGGAAGTCATGGACTTCTCTTTCCAGGTACTCTAGTAGGTACTTTCCATAAGTTGTTTAGTTTCATCTTCATCTCCTGTCTATAGTCCTGTCCCAACCCTTCCTCTATAGTCACTACAAGTGAACATATCATTATTTGCTCAAAGGATCCTCATCACCTTCAGGTTAAAGGCCAAGTGAGTAACATGGCCCAAGAGACTGTCTGAAGCTTGATCTCACCTACTTCTATCTCTCTTTGCCCATGTACCTCCTTTTGCATTCTAGGCCTCCTGAACTATTGCCAGCTGTCCATATTCCAGGACATTAGATTTGGTTTCTAGGCCTTTGATTTGCCTTACCTCTTCCCCTGGCTCTTCTTTTACTCATTGGTTAACACTCAGTGTCTGGTGCTTTCAGAATGCCTTTTGTAGGTTGGTTTATCACGCTGTGGGACTTTACAGCTTACAAATCTCAGTCACTTTTTATAAGTAATTGCTATAGATCTGTGGATCCTCAGAGAGCTGAAAGAGACCCTGCCATATTGTGATTCCTTGGTTGATGTGGCAACAGAAGAGAGTACTAGATGTCACTGTGAAAGAAAGTAAATATATCAGCCCAAAAATGTCCAGTTGTTCCCATTATCAGTCTACTAGCCAGCACTGTTCCCAGGTACAAGGGTGCAGAAGGCACAATGCTGTCATGAGAGCAGACAAAAAGGAGAGTGGGACATTAATGGATGCTAGAATTCTTGACACCATTGTTCTCTCTGTCTATATGTAGGAACTATTTTGTGATAGTAGGACGATGGTTCATGTATGTTTTCCCTGCTAGACTGAATACTTGCAAGAGTAAAGAACTTTCTCTTGTCTGGCACACGATTGGGAACACAGTCAATAGGTAACACACATACGTTGATTTTTCATATATTAATAATCCGCATTGTGTAGACAAGTGCAATTAATTCAGAGAAGTTAACTGACTCACACAACTAGAAGATAGCAAAGCTGGATCCAAACCACAACTCTCAAATTCCCAAAGTCCTACTTTTAGGAAAGGTTGTAAAAGTTAAGATTCCCCAGCCCAATAATAAGTAATTCGCCCATTGAGAGTAAATTTCTTCATGGAGCTGTAAGAATCCTAACTGACCCTTCAGCCTACCAAACCTGGAATGCCTAAGAATGCATCTGGAAAGGTGTTTGCACTATTGCAGCCTCCTTTCTTTGTCCTTATAAAAATACTTACCTCACCACACCTTAGGTAGGGCAGACCAGAAAGTGCTAACTTTGTGCCTCATTGGCCTCACTATTCCAATGAAATGTCAGATTCATCCTGTACTGTCCTCACACGGCCCACTATTTGTTACAATATTTTAATCCTCACAAGTCGTACAGTCACACAGTCTTTCTATGTTACTATCTTGTGTTGTGAAAAATCAGGGCAATACTTGGAGTACAATTATTTTACCTTCTAGTCACTTTTACATAATAATTCAATTACTTGGTCAAAATACAATAAGAATTCAGTTCAGAATAACCATTTGTGGACCAAATAAATAACCAAAAGACTCTTTAATAACCCTAAACCCATCACTTGGAGAATTGTTTCTGATTGCCTATACAAGAATTATGACATTAAATTTTACCTGACATTAAATTTCGATAGGATTTAAATATGCAAGATTCATGAAGTCTGTGTTCTTTGGGTTTGGATATTGGACTATCGCGGTCACAAATAATCAGCCAAATGAAAGTAATTATTGGTTTCTAGCAACATACCATTTTACTTTTGTATGCAGGAATGGAATAAATGGGAAGTGAGATAAATTTTGTCTCATAGCATTTCTGGATAAGTCTATTGAAAATGTTTAAGCATTTTTCTATGACTAAAGTTTTCTCCCTCAAATACAGTAACCTCCAATGGTAACACATTAAACTCCAAAGGTAACATAAGAGTTCTGGAAGTTTTCTAACATGTATTTTTGGGAGAATGAATCACTGATCAACTTACTTGCTACACCTGCTTACAACTTGAAGGACCCCACTTTGCTCTACCAGGCCCATCCTTACTGCACATAGGGAAGGTGAGCCCGGCCAGCTGGAGGATCCCACCTCTGCTTCTCAAGTCTCCTTTCGCTTTGACACAGCTCCTTTCGAGGAACTGCTTGGTCTAGTAGCTGCTCTTCTGGTCCACAGATAAGTCCCTTGAGGGACTTATCTGAGCACCCACAGGTACCTGTGCCAGGAGCATGGGCCATACCTAGAGTCCATCCCAGCCTCTCTGCTCTTCAGAGAACTTGCCTATAGAGAATGTGAGGACTGTACCCCTTTGTTGTTCTAAGCTGGCCTACCTGCAATTTCCCTGGAGCAAGCCTGTTGGCAGCCCTCAACCAAACAGTCCCTCAAATCTTGCTGTGCTCACTCTTGTCTATACTCTTACCTTAACCTATGTAAACTGGTCTACCAGCACTGCCAGCCATGTCTGTCTCCTTTCCAGGTTACGAGGAATTGGTGTGTCCTCCCTTGTCATCAGGAGAAGGCTAAGGGCTTAGCCACTAAACTGAGGTCCATTTTCTGTCTTATCATAACTTACAGAGAAATTCCCTCTGCTGATGCAGAGGCACAGGACCTTCCCAGTCAGTCACAGAGAAAGGGAGAAAGCATTGTGCTGTTTTCAACTTTCCCCTCTCCCTCTGGGACCTGTCATGTCTGACCTTCTAACTGCTTTGCAGGTCTCTTCACACAGTCCTCGGAACCAGAAGGTTACTTCTTTTCTGTGTTAAGGGCTTCTCCCCATGTCCCAACTCTACTGCTATGTCAGAATTTAAATGCTAAGTGCAAGCTTGTAGAGAAAAAAATTTGATGATTTAAAAAAATATATAAATTGGGAAATACTAAAAAGAATATGCTTTTATAAGTATACCTCTTATGTAGTCTAATCAGAAGTGAGTTCATAGTAGCTACAATGCTCTGTGCTTTCTCTTTCAATAGTTCTTGGAGACCTTTTCATGTTCATACACACTTATCCAGCTTGTTTTACATTAGTATACACAGTTTTTTTTTTCATATTTTTCCATATCTCTAGTAATAGAACTACTAAAACAACTGGTATGTGAATTTTTAAGATTTGAGTAAAAAGGTTTTACCACTTTGTCAGTTTCATACAGCAATATGAAGCCATGGTTTTCCTTTATGACATTAGCATTAATAACTATGGCAATGATTAAGAGCACACAATACATTCGGAAGGGAGTAGGGAAGAAATGGGAAAGAAGAGGAAAGTCATTTGGTGAGTACCAGTGGCTCATGAGGTTAGAGAATTATCTAAACAGGGTAGGGCTTCCAGCTCCACCATCAACTAACTGTGACCTCAGTTTCCCCATTTACATGAACTGTTATGAAGATAAGATAATACATGTATTTGGTGATCAGAAATTCTGGCTCTCAGTACTATTGTGTCTAGTATGCTGGAGGTTTAAACTGTATTAAGCACTGTGGGGAATAGAAAAGAAAGTACTGGACTTTATTGCAGATTTGCTGCAAACACAAGATGAGAAGGTGAGAAACCATCAGGAAACAACAATGCTGAGTGTCCTACATACCCAGATCACTTATGTGGATAATTTCAAGAATTGAGTAAAGGATAGAGTTGGATCTTGGATGGGGAGCTGGGGAGAGGGTTCAGCCATTTAAAGACACTCTTTAAATATTGCATACTTTGAAGATCTTTCCTTAATTTTGCAGTAATTTCTTGAAAGCACTTCAAAAGTCATGAAAAGTTGATATAGCAACCTTATTTTTCAAACATTCATATTTATCATGGTTTCTATGGAGTAAACATCCTAAAAATTGAAAAAACAAAACATTAACTTGAAAACCAGCTTCATGGTAGAGTTGAGGTATATTTGATTCTTCCAATGGGTTTCAAAGGGAAATTTTAGGTTTGTTTGCAGGACTTTTTTATTTCGCAAAATGTGGGTCCTGTGTTTGTCTGGCTTGGGATGTGGTGGTTCCTGCCCTGGGTCAGTAGAGGAAATGATGAAATAGTGAAACTTAACTGCAGAGCTCTGTAGCCAGGAGATGGAAGAACAGCTAGAGCTTTCCTCAGCCGTGGCCCCGTTACATGCTTCTTGGGGTCTTCTCTTTTCTCTCCTCTGTTACTTGTGTGTCCAGTCTTAGTTTAAGTCAGACTTGGATTTGAGCTCCTTTCCTGGCTCTTACTACCTGTATGATCTTAGGCAAGTCTGAAATCTATGCATTTTCCCTCCCTTTCCTCCCTTTCTCCTTTCTCTCCTCCCTCCCCTCCCTTCTCTTCTCTCCACTCCTCTCCCTGTTCCTTTCCTTTCATTTCCCCTCCATTGTGCTTCCCTCTCTCACTTCCCTTCCCTTCTCTTTCCCTCTTCTCTTCCTCTCCTCTCCCTGTCTCTACCCTGCCTTCCTCTCCTCTCTCTCCTCTTCCTTGCCCTCTTTTTCTTACTCTTTTCTTCTCCCTTCCTCTTTTCTTTTCCATTTCTTTCCCCTTGGGTTATTTTCTTAGTTAGCATATATCAATTGTACAAAATAATGAGTTTTAGTGTGATATTTTTCATGTATGCACATAGTGTGCTTTGATGGCATTCAGTCCGTTATCTTTTCCTGCCCCCTTGCAAGTTCCCTTCCTCTTCCCCAATAATTCAGCTCTCATTTTCTTAAGGAAACCTTTTCTGATTATTTGCTTCCAGTTTTTAAAAGCTTCTAGTTGCAGGCATTCCTAAAACGTTTTATTCTTGAGCGCATGCTTTTCAGAATCTGTAATTGATATACTCATTTGTGTAAATACTCCATTAATTTCCCATCACATTGTATGTTATGTTCCTCAAGAGCATATAATAGAACTGATTTTACTCACTATTTCCCCATGGTCTAACATAGTGCCTGAGTAAAAAAAAAATGTTCAATGAATGTTTGCTTATGTTCAGTTCCTCCTTAAATCTTCCCTGATCCACCTTACTTGGCTAATGTTTCATACAGTCATAATCAGTTGTACATTCTCCATTCTCTTTACTATAAGGTAACTTCCACCTTCCATATTGGTGTGTCTCCCATAGGAAACAGCAGGGGCCTCCGGACTTTAAGGGAAGTACTTAGCAAATGACCCTTCCTTTCTCTTTTACTGAATTGTTGGGGAAATCCCTCTGGCCATGAACTACAGGGACAGTCAGGCTGGAGGCTACAGATCGTCATAGTTTGCATTAAGGTTTGAATCCTAAATAATGCAGGAAAAGAAATTGAAAATCTATAGCCACCTATTGTCCACTGACTTTCTTTACTTGTAAGGATCATAACAATTTGGATGTCTTGGAGACCTTTAGATTGATAATCTCACATATTTCATACTATTTTAAATAATAATTGAATTTTTAAAGCTATAACCTATGTCCAGACAGGATCTACGATTAGAATACAGCTAGGATCTGTGGTATAAAGCATCATATCAGGTGTGTATTAAGCAGGTCACACAAACTATGGGCCAAGGGTAACATGGGGTGGTGAGGCTCTGAGGTCTTCCTGAGGCAGCTGAGAGTCCCCAAGGACCAGAAACTTGGCATTGTGAAACTAGGGACTAACCATGACAAAGCATGCAGTGCCTCTGCCCGCAGCACTTAGTGAATGCTAACAGCTCTTGATTACAGCAGAGTACATGGCACTTTGCTTCAGTTTGGGGAGAGAGATCACCTGCATAGATCTTCTTTTCTCCAAAGATGGGCACACTGGAGTCTACCTGTTTATAAAAGTAATCCACAGTCTGTTCTAGCTTTCTTTATATTTATTTATTTATTTGTGTGTGGGGGGGTTATGCTGGGGTCTCTTTCTGCTGCAAGTGAATGCTTGTATGGCAGGCTTTGCAAGCAAGCACCTTTAACTGATAAGTCATCTCTCCAATCCCACATTCCAGCTATACAAAGGGAACATTTCTCCTAAGATACAGTCCAAAGTAGAAGAATCAGTAATGTGCTTCTAGCCCGTGTTGGTTAAGAGGAAGCCTTTTCTGATTATTTTCAGTACAAAACTCCTAAATTCTGCCTGTGGTAGGAAAATTTGGCAGGAATCATATCCTTTCATATAACTTTTCCTATACTTTTATTCTTCCTTTATGGTTCTTATCATAATATTTAATCATTTGCTATTTGTTTATTTTTATTTGTTCACTTTATTATTTTATTTTGAGACATGGCTTTTCCAAATTATTCACCTTAAGATTTTAAAAAAAGAATCAACCACTATAGAAGGGTACAGTGAAAGGAAAAGAAACCCCATCCTCATTGGATTTCACATACCATTGTTGTTTCTATGGGCCTATATAGTTTCTTCTTTTCTTCACATAAATGGAAGCATACTATAGCATGAGTTAGGGCTTTTTTTATTTGAGGGATTTCTTATGTTAATATGGTAGCTATTAATGTTTGAGAAGAATTATGGTATGGTATGCTATGTTATGCTATGGTATGGACTGGTGTTTGGGACACCAGACTTTATCCCCAGCCTTCTCCTATGAGTAAAATGCAGCTTGAAGCAGGAGTCACTATCGAGGGGTAGACCCACTATAACATTTTTAAAAAGTATAATAGTCTGTTGTAAAAACGATCACCCCTTATGCACTAATCATTTCAGGAAGTAAAAGAACATTGACAGCACGGCATGTAGTACTCTATTAGTTGTTATGGGTGTGAGGGGAAAGAAAATGAAGTAAAAACCACTGACTAGTGACCAGCTTTGGGATACCATGGAGAAAGCAGATGAGGTGATGGAAATAGAAGGGGACTGTAAAGGTAAGCATGTGGGGGAGGACGAGAGAATTTGGGCTAAGGGTAGACTGGAGAGAGAGGTAAAGATAATGTAGAATAGCCCTGTCTCTCAGGAAGCTGAGGCACAGCGACCCTGCAAACCAGACTAGAATATGTTCATTGAAAGAGGAAAAAGTAAGAGTAAGGAGAAAAACAAGAGGGAAGCAACAAAAGTCAAGAGCAGAGCAGGGCCAGGCAGGCAGCTCAAGTGACACTGGAGATTCAAGGTAGCAGGTGGAGGTACAGGGCAGGAAAACTGGTTTGCCTAATTGTCGGTGCTCATCTGCACTTTCTCATATTCCCTCCCTGATGCCTCCTGCATCTTAAAATGCTACCAGAAGCCCAGAAAGGAATTGTGTCATTTAAAAAGATATGTATTTTTTTGAAGTTTAGGGCTTTATTATGACACAGCAGGGAGGGCCACAGCTTTCTAACCCATCCCAGACTTTTAAGTTGATACTACTCTTAGATTCCAGGCGGCCTCTATATGTTTCTACGTAGACTTCTGAAGACAATACAACCAGGAAAATTCCATGTTTTCTCCCTTAAACACAGAAATCATTATTTACAGAATCTACTTGTATGCTGATGGCAAAAAAGTATGACAGGGTTGATCAATGGCTTGCTAATTGACTAGGAGATCTGCTCAGTGGCAAGGAACCTTTAACTGGTACTGGGATCTAAGGCAACTTCATATGGAGACCTAGAACCCCGTCTCCGAGAGGAAGTCCCCACTAACCATAGTCCTACATAAGGGCCACACCCACTAAAATCTCACCATATTAAGAATGTTTGTCCCATTTAACCAATACTAATCTTACTCTCTGTTGGAGATTCTGTTTGTATTTTTCAGAAAGCAAGGAGAACCATGGACAACCTAGTTTCACCCTCAGGACCTGAGATGATGGGGGGCCCCAAGCAGGAGATGAACCACCCCTAACTCGCCATCTAGAGCCCTAATGAAACCTTAAAGGTAGCAGCATGATGAGTAAATGAGCTCCCTCCATAGCAAGCCAGATGACCTTTGGAAGGATAATGGAGACAGACACTGAGGATGCCCAACGCAATCCAAAGCAGAAATCCAGAGACTCTTTAAGAGCTTAACAATAAAGCAGACTTAAAACTCACCCATCATGACTCGGAAATTTGTTGAAGAGGTGGTAGAAAGATTGTAAGAGCCATGGTGGGGGAGAATATCGAGAGACATTGCCCCCCTCAACAACAACACACACACCTACACACACACACACAAAATGGAGTATACCTCATGTAATTCATAACCTCCACCACATGGATCATTCCAGCAATCCCACTGAGGAGGGCCCTTAGTGGCTTGGGGCCAGGGAGGAGGGAAATGGGGGTACCAACACAAGACTTGTTCATACTGGGTGTCTAATTATTAACAATAAATAAATTAAATAAAAATACATGTATAGTGATGGACTAAATAAAAGAAGAAGCAAAATGTCTAAAGGTCTTGGAGAAAGACAGGTAAATTAGTGACACTGGATGCAGTACACCTGGAAAAGTGGAACCCTAAACTGGCCACAGAAAGCCAGGAGTTACTTGCCCTGACTCAGGTTCACAGGATCCCAAGCTGACAACCGGAGCTGTGTATTAAGGCAGTGGTAGGGTGTAAAGTGAGTAACAGGGTTTATGAATGATGATCGCAAGGCATGTGTGAAAGCATATACTCTCAACTGGAAATGAGGGGATTTGTGAACATGCTGCTGAAGGCTTCATCAATGGCTCCCTGACTTTACCAGCCAGGACTTCACCAGCCAGATAGGGACTGGTAAAGAGTTCACCGTTGGGAAGCTGATCTATGCACTCAGAAAGATACTGTACAGTATCCACTCTGAGATGAAGGTCAAAGTCAGTGAACTCAGTTCTCAGGTTTAACTTCCTCCTCCTTCTTGAGACAGCATCTCTATACAACCCAGACAAGCCTCAAACTTGAGGCACTCCTGCTTCAATCTCCAAGTTCTGGATTTATAGATATATGTCACTGTTTTAGATAATTTCTCTTGTTGTTGCACAGAAGGAACCCAACCAAAATCGGCTTGTGAAGGAATGGGTTTATTTTGGCTTAGGGACTCGAAGAGAAATTCCATCATGACAGGGAAAATAATAGCATGAGCAGAGGGTGGACATCACCTCCACCACAGCACTGCAAACAGCAGCAGGAAGGTGTGCCAAACACTGGCAAGGGAAAGCCGGCTATAACCCCCATAAACCTGCCCCCAACAACAGAGCTCCAATAAGGTTCCAATTCCAAAACTGCCATCAGCTGGGGATCGAGCTTTCAGAACACAACTTGTCAGAGTTGACAATCTGGAGGACAGACTCTCAGACGTTGAGGACAAGACAGAAGGAATTAATAAGGATGTCATAGATTTCAATCAATTTGAGAAATCAAGTGATCAAAATTTGAGGAGTCTATGGGATACCATAAAGAGGCCCAATATTAGAATCATGGGGATCCCAGAGGGAGAAGAAGCACAGGCTAAGGGCATAGGAAATATCTTCAACAGAATTATTCAAGAAAACTTCCCGTTCTAACAAGAGAAAGCCCACTCAACATTCAAAGGGCCTAGAGGACTCCAAACAGACAGGACATGAAGATGAATTCTCCAAGACACATTTTAATTAAGATGCCTAACATAGAAAGCAAAGAGAAAATACTCAAAGCTGCAAGAGAAAAGCAAACCATAACTTATAAAGAAAAATCCATCAGACTTACCTCAGACTTCTCATTAGAAACCATGAAAGCTAGAAGGGCTTGGAATAATGCTTTTCAGGGCCTAAAGAAGTGTGGCTTTCAACCTAGACTACTCTATCCAGCAAAGCTATCACTCATAATAGATGGAGAATTGAAAGTGTTCCATGAAGTAAACCAGCTCTATGACTATTAGAACACAAAGCCAAAATTACAGAAGATTCTACAGGACACATCCCACACAAAAGAAACAAGAAATCTACCTCAGAAGAGTACCAGAGATCAGGCACGACAATCACAGTCAGTGTGCTAATAACAGCAGCACAGACATGAACCTCCATTAACCCTTCAACATGGCAGGGATTAGAGCAAACCTCACAGTTATATCTCTGAATATAAATGGACTTAACTCCCCTATAAAAAGACACAGACTTGCAGTATGGATCAAAAAAATGGACCCTTCCATCTGCTGCTTTCAGGAAACGCACCTTACCTCTAAAGATATCAATATTCTTAGAGTAAAAGGATGGAAAACAGTTTATCAGGCATGTGGAAGTAAAAAGAAAGCAGGTGTGGCTACATTAATCTCTGACAACATAGACTTTACACCAAAATCAATTAAAAAGGATAATGATGGTCACTTCTTACTCATTAAAGGAACGATCCAACAGGAAGATATAACCATCATTAACATATATGCACCAAATTTGGGTGCAACACAGTTCATAAAGGAAACCCTACTCAAAAATAAAGCAGAAATAGACTCTAACTCCATCATAGTAGGAGACTTTAATACTCCTCTATCATCTCTAGACAGATCAAGCAAACAGAAGATCAGCAGGGACATAACAGAGCTCAATAACACCATAGACCAGCTGGGGATAACAGATATTTACAGAATGTTCCACCCCAAAGACATAGAATATACATTCTTCTCAGCAGCTCATGGGACTTTTTCTAAAATTGATCATATACTATGCCATAAATCATCCCTAAACAAATTCAGGAAGATTGGTGTAGTTCCTTGCATCATATCAGACCAAAATGCATTAAAGGTAGAAATTAACAATGGAACAGGATCCAGAAAATTCACAAAGTACTGGCGCCTGAACAATTCACTCCTAAAAAATGATTGGGTCATCCAAGAAATAAAACAGGAAATTCAAAATTTCCTAGTAGTAAATGATGATGATAACACATCTTATCAGAACTTGTGGGACACAATGAAGGCAGTCCTAAGGGGGAAGTTCATTGCGCTAAATGCCTGCATATCAAAGACAGAGAGGTCTCAAATCAATCATCTAACCACCCACCTAAGATCATTGAAATAGATGGAAAAAGCTAACCTGAGGAGCTCAAGACGAAAGGAAATAATTAAAATCAAAGATTTTATTATTATTAGATATTAGATTAATGAATTGGAAATCAAGAAAAAATTTTAAAAATAGATAAATCAAAGAGTTGGTTCTTTGAAAAAGTTAATAAGATTGACAAACTCCTGGCCAATCTAACCAAACAAAGAACTGAGAAAGCTCAAATCAACATAATCAGAAAGGACAAGGGGGAGATCACAATAGATCCCGAAGACATTGGAAGTCTCATCAGGTCATACTTCCAAAACCTCTACTCCACAAAATTAGAGAACCTGGAAGAAATGGATAAGTTTTTGGACACCTACCAACTACCAAAGCTTAACCCAGAGAAGATGAAATCACTAAATAAACCTATCACATCCACCGAGATTGAAGATGTAATCAGAAACCTTCCCAAAAGGAAAAGCCCAGGACCAGATGGTTTCTCAGCTGAATTCTACTAAGCCTTCATCATAGAGCTGAAACCACTCTTTCTGAAGCTTGTTAGAAGCATAGAAAAAGAGGGAAGGCTTCCAAACACCTTCTATGAAGCTACCATTGATTGCCCTAATCCCCAAACCAGGCAAGGATGAAACAAAAAAAGAGAACTACATACCCATATCTCTGATGAACTTAGATGCAAAAATCCTGAACAAAGTCCTAGCAAACCGGATACAATGCTACATCAAAAATATTATCTGTCCTGACCAAGTTGGCTTTATCCCAGAGATGCAGGGATGGTTCAACATACGCAAGTCGATAAATGTAATCCACCACATTAATCGGCTCAAACACAAGAATTACATGGTTATCTCAATAGATGCAGAGAAGGCCTTTGACAAAATTCAACACCACTTCATGTTCAAAGCTCTGGAAAGAATAGGCATAGATGGCCTATACCTTAACTTAATAAAGACAATTTACAAAACTCCTAGAGCACAAATCATTCTCAATGGGGAATGACTCAAGGAGTTCCCACTCAATTCAGGAACAAGAGAGGGCTGCCCACTTTCACCACTGCTCTTTAACATAGTGCTCGAAGTTCTAGCCCAAGCGATAAGACAGGAGAAAGGCATAAAAGGGATACAAATCAGAAAGGAAGAAATTAAACTATCCCTCTTTGCAGATGACAAGATCCTTTATATAGCAGACCCAAAGAATAGTATCAGTAACCCCTTGAAGGTGATTAATGCCTTCAGCAATGTGGCAGGATACAAAATTAATACACAAAAATCAATAGCTTTCCTATATGCAGAAAACAAGCAGACAGAAAAAGACATCAGAGAGACTGTCCCATTTTCTATAGCCTCAAAGAAAATCAAATACCTTGGAATATCACTAACCAAGGTTGTAAAGGACTTATATAAGGAAAATATTGAAACACTCAAGAAGGAAATAGAGGAGGATGTGAGAAGATGGAAAGATATTACATGCTCTTGGTTATGTAGAATCAATATAGTAAAAATGGCAATCCTGCCAAAAGCAATTTACAGATTCAATGCCATGCCGATAAAAATCCCAACCTATTTCTTCACAGACATAGAAAAAATAATCTCTAAATTTATTTGGCAGGGCAAAAGACCTCAGATAGCCAAAACTATTCTAAGTAAAAAATCCTACTCAGGAGGTATCACCATGCCTGACTTCAAAACATACTACAAAGCCATAGTAACCAAAACAGCATGGTACTGGCATAAAAACAGACAGACAGATCAATGGAACAGAATTGAAGACCCAGCTTTAAATGGAAGTAACTACAGTTATTTGGTCTTTGACAAGTGGGCCAACAATGTACGCTGGGCCAAAGATAGCATCTTCAACAAATGGTGCTGGACGAATTGGATAAACACGTGTAAAAAAATGAAAATAGACCCAGTCCTTTCACCGTGCACAAAAATCAACTCCAAATGGATCAGAGACCTTAATAAATCCGGTAACCCTGAACACCCTGGAAGAAAAAATAGAAGGGACTCTACATGAAATAGGAGTAGAGAAAAATTTCCTGAGCAAAACTCCAGCAGCCCAGGAAATGCAACAATCACTTAACCAATGGGACCTGATCAGGCTCAAAAGCTTCTGTACAGAAAAATAAACCGTACTCAGAGCCAATAGACCCTCATCAAACTGGGAGATGATTTTTACCAGCTATAACTCAGACAAAGGCCTAATCTCCAGATCTTACAGAGAAGTCAAAAAAATACCTAATAAAATCTCAAATAGGCCCCTCACAAAATGGGGTACTGATCTCAACAGAGAATTCACAGAGGAAGAAACACAAATGGCCTTGTCCCATCTAAGAAAGTGCTCAGCATCCTTAAGCATCAGGGAAATGCAAATCAAAACCACAATGAGGTACCACCTTACTCCGGTCAGAATGGCAATCATAAAGAAAACCAACAACAATCGTTGCTGGTGAGGATGCAGAGAAAAAGGAACCCTCATTCACTGCTGGTGGGGTTGCAAACTCATTCAACTGCTATGGAAAGCAGTGTGGAGACTCCTAGACAGAATGGACATAGAACTACCAATGGACCCAGCTATCCCTCTACTAGGCATCTACCCACAAGATGTCACATCTCGATGCAGAAACTTTTGTACAACTATATTTTTAGCAGCTCAATTCATAATAGCCAAGAATTGGAATCAACCCAAATGCCCATCCATGGAGGAATGGACAACGAAACTGTGGTATATTTACATGATGGAATTATACTCAGCTGAAAGGAAAAATGACATATCAAAATTTAGGAAAAAATGGTCTGACTTCGAGCATATCTTACTAAGCAAATACTCAAAAGAACAGAGAATTGAATGTCGCATACTCTCCCTCATATGCGGTCCTTAACCAGGATAACTGTTTTCTTTATGCAGACTAGTAGAAATAAGTGAGAGGTTATGAATGAGGGGTAAGGGAAGTGGGGAGGGGAATGGCTTAAGCATGAGGATAAATCAAATTAGGTTCAAAATCATAAAATCCTCACGAGCATACTGTAACCTATTGAGCAAGTAGTGGGCGTCGACTGGCAAAAGGGGCCATGAGTAGTAGGGGAGAGAGTCTAAGCCTGTGAATAATTGATCAGTCTGACAACCCCTGGTCCCAACCACCGGTTTCTTCCCTCACTGAGCTGTTGACCAAAGTGACCCATGAGGTTCCAAAAACAAGACAGAAATCTGTTAAAGCCCTTGAATGCCCTCCCCAGGCCTGAGGCAAAACCCTGTTGCTGAAGAAACCACAGAATGCCATCGATCAGCATTGAGAGACCCTTCAAGGTCCAGAATGGTCACCAGCCCCTAGGTGGTAATTAGTGTATTGCTGGTAGGCACTGCACAAGCTGCCAGGGGAAGCTGATCAATGACAGCTGGAGTAAACAGAGACCACTGGCATGAAACACAGTCTGCAGCCATGAATAGGCTGACCATACCTCCTACTGGGAGAGAACAGCGAACCAAGAAAGGAGCACTTGTGCAATGGAGGACCCTGGGCCTGGGGGTGACAATCAACAGTTATTAAATTCGGCCAAATATTCCACTTAGGGAGGGGGAGCCCTTGACTGGAACTGGGGATTCAGTGCAAAATGCACCGGATCCCGTACTCTTGGGCTCACAAGAAAAGATGCACTACGGGAGCGAATGATTGGGAGGCTACTAAAAATAGAATCTTGGTAATCCAGAATTGTGTATATTTGTTAACCTAGACTGATCTCACTCTCCGATGGAGAATGTGTTTGTATTTTTCAGGATGCAGCGAGAGAGCTGTGTCCCATCTAATCCTACCATTCGACCATAGGCAGATAGCTGAGATCCTGGCAAGAGATGAGCCACCACAGCCATATCGTGGAGGATCCATATGGAATCCTGCAAAGAATGACAGGACGAACAAGAGACCCATAGCCACAGCCATTCAATCAACACAGGATAAGCCAGGTGTCAGAAACCAACAATTTTCGACACAAAGACCCCTAAGCTCACAACATTAAAGCAGCCTTAATACTCACCCACCACGATTCAGGGAACTGAGTGGAAGAGGGGGCGGAAAGATTGTGAGAGCTGTGGTGGAGGAGACTATCCAGAGGCATGGCACCCCTCAGTAGCAACACAGTTGGGCCAGGAGAAATAGGCTGAGTACTAGGCTATCTATCCATGGTCCCCTGCTACAAGGAATGATCCAGATGACTCACAGAGGAGGATATCCAGCTGATTGGAGAGGGGGAGGGGGAGCATTGGGGAACTGGGAATAACAACTCATTGTTTGCCCACTAAATATTGTAACTCATTATGGACAATAAGTATATATTTAAAAAAGATGACAATTATGCAAGAGATTTAAAGGGACATCTGCACACACAAGCACAGTATAACTCAGGAGGTGGGCTAAGTTGTATAATCAAGTCAGAGGCCATCATTCCAGTCTTTAACAATTATTTGGCAAAACACATATCATTTACTATCCTAACCAATTTTAATTATGCAGTTCAGTAGCAGTATGTATATTTGTAGTGTTGTACATAGATCCACAGAATTTTTACATCCTACCAAACTGAAAATCTAGACACCATTCAATAATTATTTCCTGTACACTTTCTCAGTCTGGTAACCACCATTCTATTTTCTGTTTCTATGAATTTGGTTACTTTAGATAGCCTGTAAGTGGAATCATATAATTTTTATCTTTTTGTGACTTATTTTGCTTAGCACAATGGCCTTGAAGTTTATTCATGTTGTAACATGTAGCCAGTGCTCCTTCCTTTTTAACATTGAAGAATTCATAAAGGATGTACCACATGCACAATTGAATGACTTCTATTTCTTGTTATTGCGAACTATCCTGCTATGGACATGGGTTTGCAAATATCAATTTGAGATCCGGCTTTCAATTACTTTGAAAATATTTTCCTTTCTTTTCTTTCCCTTCCTCTTTTCCTTCCCTTCCTTTTCCTTCACTTTTCTTTCTATTCCCTTCCCTCATCTCCTTTCCTCTTCCTTTCTTTCTTCTTCCTTCAGGCCCTGATCTTCTCTCCCACATCTCTCTCCTAGAAGTCTAACATCCATTATTGATTCTAAACAAAGAGCCCTGTGTTCTTAAACTAAGGTAGACATTCTTGAATTTTGTGCAGAGGGGATGAGACAGCCTGGACAATCTTCAGTGGAGGGGAGACATTTCTGGGACACCAGACATATAGAGTGATACTATCAAGCCTTCTTGTTGGTGGTATACAAATCCAGAAGCAACAGTGTCAGTTTAGAAACTCAGTGATGTGTAAATGCCAGAACCATCAGTTAAGACTGAGAAGTTAATCATTTAAGTATGCAAATCATTTATGTAAACATAACCATACATGTCCCAGAAACAAACAAGTAAACAAAACAAACAAAATAAATCAAGTCAGTCTTGCTAGAACCATGGCTAAGTGGCCTAGGTAATGAAATATTTTTTTTAATATTTTATTTATTCATTTTCAAGCAGAGAGATACAGAGAAAGAGAGAGAGAGAGAGAGGAAAAACAAGAGAGAGCACATCAGGGCCACCACCTTGTGGGTCTGGCTTATGTGGGTCCTGGGGAATTGAACCCGGGCCTTAGGCACTGGAGGCGAGTGCCTTACCCGCTGAGCCATCTCTCCAGCCCGGTAATGAAATATTATGTGCGGGAGAAAGTGATTTTGTTGCAAGAAACAAATTAACTTTTAGTTCTTGGCTCTTTGCTACTTTTTTCCTGAACTTGTTCTGAGTTGTCAGAATCCATCCTCAAAGCCAACCTTACTGTCTTGGGCTGGAGAGATGACTCATTGGTTAAGGCACCTGCGTGAAAAGCCTACAACAGGGGTTTGATTCCCCAGTGCCCATATAAAGCCAAATGTGCATGGTGGTGCATCTGGAGTTTGTTTGCAATGAATAGAGGCCCTAGCATGCCCATTCTTTCACTCTATCTGCCTCTTTCTCATTCCCTCATAAATAAACAAATATATTTTAAAAATTTTAAAGTACTGTCTTGCACTGTTTGAATTTTAGCACACACAAATACACATACCTCCTCTCTCCTTCTTTGCTTTTG
The DNA here is from genome assembly GCA_004024765.1 of Zapus hudsonius. NCBI lineage: Eukaryota > Metazoa > Chordata > Mammalia > Rodentia > Dipodidae > Zapus > Zapus hudsonius. Next base: position 27,665 of record PVHP010017142.1, read on the forward strand.
GGTTTTGCATCTATGCTCATCAAGAAGTTGGTCTAGGACTGAAGAAATGGCTCAGCGGTTAAGGCACTTGGCTCCAGTGCCTGAGGGCCCCAGTTCAATTCCCCAGGACCTACATAAGCCAGACCTACAAGGTGGTGGCCCTGGTGCTCTCTCTCTCTCTCTCTCTCTCTCTCTCTCTCTCTCTCTCTCTCTCTCTCCTCTCTCTGTATCTCTCTGCTTGAAAATGAATAAATAAAATATTTTTTAAAAAAGAAGTTGGTCTATAGCTTTATTTTTTTGTGTCCTTTTCTAGTTGGTATCAGGATAATTCTGCCTTCAGAAAATGACTGTGATAGTATTCTTTTTACTTACTATTTCATGGAATACCTGGAGGAACACCTTCTTTGGAGAATCCAGCAGTAAATTTGTTCAGTACTGTGCCTTTCTTTGTTAAGAGACTATTTATTTCTGCTTCAATCTCACTGCTTAGTACAGATTTAAGGTGTTTCTATCCTCTTGGTTCATATTCATTTGTAATTGTTTTAATTTTTTCAAGACAGGTTCTCATTCTCTAGCCGTCCTGGCCTGGACCTTACTGTGTACTTTACGATGCCCTTGAACTCCTATGATCCTTTGGCCTCAGCCTTCCAAGTGCTGGGATTATAGGTTTGAGCCACCATGTCCAGCTTTCTCCATTTCTAATTTTTTAAAACTGCTATGAAGTGACTTTCCCCCTTCCAAAATTCCTTCTCTTTTGTATGCATGTGCACACACACACACACACATATACACATATATATACATGTGGAGGCCAGAGTTGATGGGTTGATGTTGATATCACATATCTTCCTTGATTGCTCTCCACTTTGTTGACTGAGATGGGGTTTCTCACTTGAACCCAGAGTTGGCAGATTTGGTTAGTCTAGCTAGCCAGATTTCCCTGGGATCCCTTGTCTGCCCCTAACTGCTGGGATTACAGGCACCATATGCCTGCTATTCAGTAGGCACTGGGATTCCAAAACCCAGGTCTTCGTGCTTGTGTGGCAGGTGTTTTATCTATTAAGCTACCTCCCCACCTCCCCGAATTTTTCCTTTACTCCATAGCAGCTTATTTTAGGGATATCATCTGCTTCAAAGGTAGGATTTGTACAGATGACGGTATGCATAGTCTAGTGACAATGCATGAGGGTATTAATAGTAATCATTCGTTCACTAAAATAAGGTATTTTTTTTGTATAGAAGCAGCACTTGGGGATTACCTGAATAGTTTCTCTGTCCCTCAAGTTAGTAATAAACTATCTTTGGAATAATAAAGAAGAGAAATGTGGCCATGAAGTGGAGAGGTAGGTGATGGACATCTATAAAGTACAAGTCAACACAGAGAGGCAGTACATGAGAATCTAAATCTAAGTCTCCCTCCATTGTTTGTGGAAACACAGCACCAGAAAGCCCCATCTATGTCATAGAACACAGCTTTACCACCCAGGACTTCCTCCTTCTACCTGATTCCAGACAGGCCAGGTATCCTCCTGTTCTTAAATCCCTCCAGTGTTTCTGGGAGGAGCAAGGGCTCCCTGACCACCTTCAGAAAAATCTGTGAGTGTTAAATCTTCCTGAAAGTCAGAAAGTTCTTACTTGACTTGTCAAAATAATTATCTCTTCTTTGCTGCTATGGACAGGGAAGGAGACCAGATTGTTCCTCTTAACCTAATAAGATTCCCAAGACTTACTCAAACTGGGAGAATCCTCCCTATGATGCAATGTTTTGCTCTAAACCCTCCAAGAACTTCAAAGCTCCTCTCTGATTTATGTCTCCATGTAAGACCACGATGATTCTTCTTTCATGTAGACATTTACAACTGAACATTCAACTACTCTAACACACCAGAGCAAATTGAAACCTATGGGGTTTGTCATTGTTGAAACACTTCCCTACTTACTCTCCTGCTTCCAACCTCCAGCCTCAGCCACCAAAAACTGAAACCTGATTCCAGACTAACAATATAAATTCAACAAGATTTATGAGTATTGGCGTTGTGCCGGTAGCGTTTACATTTTTAACACTCTGAAATAGAATAACCCATTGTGACAGCATTCTGTAAAGGACGGTATGCCAATCCAGTTATGGGACTTTTGATGTAAAGCCCAATAAGGCTCCTCCAGACACATGAAGGGACATCTTTCTCTAACCTCCAAAGATAACTGAAAGGTCACTGAAGCCGCAACAAACCCTGCATTACTGAATTAGAGCTTGATATAACTTAGTAGGAAGCTATTCTGCATGACATGGTATTAATGATTTCCAGCGGGGTAATGATGCCTTCTTTTCCTAGTTCTCCTTGCCCAAGGCACAAGTGAATCAGAATCTTATCCAAGGATGGTTAGAACTGTCTTCCTTCCTGCCTTACTCAGATCTCTCCTCTGGCATTGCCATACTTACACTGCCCTATTCTAGGGCTACAAATGTCAGCATGGGCATTTCTACCTTTCTTTGAGCTCCTTCAGAGATCTTCCTGAAGTTTTTGCCAACTGCTTGGTTAAGTAGGCAAGTTCCCATCAAAGACGTCCCGGTGAAACAGTTGTTCCTGCTTCCTGGGAATGGTTTCTCCTCTCTTTATACACACCAGTGTTTTGCTCCGTCCTAGCACTTGAACCCCAGATTCTGTCCATTGCTGTTTGACTACAGAAATGGTTCTTGCTTTTTTTTCTTTCTTGTAAAACTGTAATTTAATTTTGACAGTTTCATAAAGTTATATAAGGTATTTTAATCATATTCCCCTCATTACCCTCTTGTATCCCCCTCCCATTCTCACTAACTCCCTTTTTTCCCCCAATGAATCCCCTCCCTACTTTCATTCTTTCTTTGTGACCCACTGAGGGTTGCCTGCATGAGTGCTGTCCTCCCCACCTACAAGGTATGCTCAATAGAGAAAGTGTGGAAAACACCAAAAAGCACAAGACAAAAACATTCATAAATCGACTACTCTGAAGTCTCCACTACTATTATTTTAGTATATCTATTTATAGTTATCTGCCTATTTGCCTGTCTTTCTAGCACCTTTATACTTCAAAGGAACCATCAAACTGCACTTCTGCCCTATGCATTTTTAAATTGGGCAACATACTTTCATCATCATTTCATATTAAAATATATAAATATGTAGATTAAATATATATTCAACAGCATCATTTTTGACTGCATATGTTATATTGCTCACTATTATACAAGATTACATTTGCTGTTTTGTCATATGGGCTGTTACAATGAATATGACTAAAGATGACCACACAGACAGCTTTCCTTTCGTTTGACACTTTATTTGGAATAAATTTCTAGAAGCGAAATTTTAGGGCTAAAAAGCATCCATTAAGACTTTCAGTAACTTTTGCCACCTTGCTCTTCATAAAGGTGACATCAGTTTGTTCTAACACAATGTGTCAAAGTGCCCATTTCTCAGCACTGTGGTCAACACTGGCTTAGCCTTTTTAAATCCTTATCAAATTGATAGATATAAATGATCCTTAGTGCTTGATAAGACATTTCTTCTTTTCTGCATATGTGTGTATAGTATTGTGTATTGTGATGTGGTGTGTGTGAGATGTGTGATGTAAGCATGGGTGCATCTATGTGTGCAGATGTGCACCCCTGCACATGCACATGGAGGCCAGAGAACATTGAATGTCCTTCTCTTATGGCTCATCCTCATGTTTCCTTGAGATGAAGTGGCCATGTCCAGCTCTTAATATGGGTTCTGGTGAGTCAAACTTGGCTGTCTCTGGCTCAAGGGTGGAACCGTTTGTCATGTTGTGCTTAGCATTACTTAAATTGCATTTATTATCTGATGTCATTCTCTTAACAATTGTATCAAGTTATTAGCCTATTGTCAAATGACAAAGCCAAAATCCAGTCACAAAACCACTACAAAACAGCAAATGATATTTGTTTTTCCCCTAGTATCTGCTAAATGATACAAATAATGGGAGTTAACAAATTTCATCATTCCATGAATCCAAAAGGAGAATGAAGTAATAATATGTGTAGGCTTCCACCAATAGCTCTAATAGTACAAGGCTCAGTGGGTCACCTGGAGTACTTTCAAAATACAGATTATCTGGCACTTCTTTCAAAGATTTCACTTTATAGGGGCTTGGGCAGAGCCCAGGGATCTATGAAATTCACCCTGCTGTATTATACAGAACAAAGTACACTCACGTTATTCATCAAGCCTAGTTTGTACTAGCTAGAGGATGAGGAAGAGGGTGTCCTGCCTGAGTTGGAAAAGTAAACGGTTTATAGGACAAGATTTTGCTGATTATATTGATGATGTATAGAAAGTAATTTTTAAATATTTCATTAGGACTCTCATTTTCTTCAAATGTAATCAAAGAGTTTCTCCAAGTTTTTCTTCTTGGTTGCTGCTTCAATGAAGGCCTCACCTGGAACTTACCATTTTCTTTCTGCATGATTTAAGCCTATGAACTTGGGAGCTTTTCAAAGAAAATTAGTATTTTTATTTTCAGAGTATATTATAAGCAGTATAAACCACTATATCTTTAATTTAATGAAGAAGAAATGGTTTGAATTTATATACAGGACTCATTTACTGTAGTGGAAGTAAGCAGACCTGGTTAGAGCACATGTGAAGGTGATTATTTATACTGATTGCCTGGTCTTACCTATGTTAGTTTGGATTAGTTTTCTCTAGAGAATTCATATTTACATACATAATAGGTTGGGCTTATCTTCCATACCATACACATCTCATATTTTTAAACATTAAATGTAAATTCTCATAATTTCTAAGGTCATGGACGGGAATGGATTTTATTAGTTGTTTTTTTTTAAAGAACATACTCATCAAAAGATTCTGATAATAAAAGTTTTTCACCTTGCTGGAACTTTAAGAAAAGATATTTTCATTTACTTCAGAGGACATTTTTTCTTTAAGAAATATAATTTAAAACCCCCAGGCACAATGTCTCACAGCACTTGGGAAGCAGGTGGTGTCCAGTAGAGAATGAAGCATGAAGCCAGCTCATGACACAGTTCTAGCTGTAGAAAAGCCTTGTTCTTCATGAGACCCATGGATCTTCATGATGTAGAGCCTGCCAGATACAGGCACTCAGAAAGTGCAATTCTGAGCTCCCAAAATTTCTTGGGCCCAGGTGACTTGGAGCCTAAAATTTACCATCAGAGATGACTTTTCCTCCTGACATAATTCTCTTTTCATAATGGACAGATGACTTCCTTAATCACTGATTCATTAATTTATTAAAACGTTAAGGTCAACAAGGAGAAAGGCATTGAAAGACAGGGAACTAAAGAGAATGAGCCCAGTAAGTGAGTTACAGTAAGACTTGGGGATACTCCACCCCCAATAACATGAAACGTCTGTAATACAATTGCCAGTTGGTTCTCATCCTCATTTCAACTTTATTTCTTGTGTGGGGGTGTAGCCACTTCCCTTTGACCATTTGACAGTTCATTTATTATTCAGTTATCTATATATAATAAATGAAAATGCTATTACTTTTTAAAATATTATTTTTATGATCTTTCAGTATCAAAACTACACTTAATAGTATTAAGCTATTTAAACCCTTCTTATGACAAGGTTTTAATTTAAAAAACAAGCAGTGTTTTGAAAAATTGTAAACTGATTCTTACTCTTCCTTTATATATTTGCTCTCTCCCCCCCAATTATTCACTGTACTTCAGGCATTGTGAGAGACACTGCTCTTAAGAACCTGCTAGTAGTGGAGTTGGGGTGCTGGGTGGGGGCAGTCTTGACTAGTTTGTGAAGGTTGAATGCCACAGAGAGTGAACAAGCTAAGTGAAAGTGATACAGCAGCAACAATTTTTCCTCCACTTCAAGAATATAGCACTAGCC
>PVHP010017143.1:0-34847 GCA_004024765.1 Zapus hudsonius
GCTAAGTACGATCTGTTCCAAGTACATCCACTTTTCTTTAAATTTCATTATGTCATTTTTTCTTTCAGGGAAAATTGGTGAATGATATTTGGAGTAAGCAGAGCCTTCTGATATACAATTAAGATGGGTGTCATGAGAATGCTGAACACACTACTCTATGGGAGAGATCATTGAGTCAAGAAGCGATCATTTGTGTAATAGTGGCACCAAAATCTGGGGGGGTATTCAAATGGCTTTCAAATTGGCCAAGAGATCCACTCAGTGACAAAGAATCCTTATCTGGAATTGGGATCCAGGGTATAATCCTATAGGGACTAAATACCTGTGCTCCAAGGGGAAATTCCTACTGCCAGAGAAGTACAGAGAGGCTACTCCCTATAGAATCTTGCCAGATTAGCAATGGGTGTCGCAATTAACCTATACTGATCTCACTCTTTGATGGAGAATCTGTGTGTATTTTTCAGAAGGCAGGCAGAGTCATGGTCAATCCAACTCTACCAACAAGCCACAGGATGATAGTGGACATCTTGGCAAGAGATGAACTACTCCGTGGCCTTTCAAGTAGGCCCCAAATGAAAACTTCAAGAGTGTGGCATGATAAACAAGAGACCTAACACCGCAGAAAATCATTTAACCCAGGATAGGTGCATGAGACAAACACCAAGAAGAGCCACACAATCCAAAGCAGAAGTACAGAGACAATTAAGATCTCAGCAATAAAGGTGACCTAAAACTCACCCACCATTTCTCAGGGAACTAAGTGAAAGAGAGGGTGGAAAGAATATAAGTGCCAAGGTGGGGGAGGATATCCAGAGACACTGACCCCTCAGCAACAACACACAAATTGTGGGATTCTGGCTACCTTCTGAGCTGTTCATGGCCCTCTACCCCATGGACTGATCCATTATGCCCACCGAGGAGGGTCCCCAGTGGGTTGAGGACAGGGAGGAGGGAAATGGGAGTGCCATTATAAGATTTGCTCATATAATGTATCTAAGAATTTTATATATATATTCCTTAATTAGAAAAATATATTTATTAATTTATTTGAGAGAGGGGGAGGGAGAGGAAGGGACACCTAATATTAGGATGGCTACTGCCCCCACCAAAGGCAGAGAGCTCATTGTTTCACTTAGCTTCATTTCTACTCAAATGTGGGACCCTGCTGAGAGGCACGAAGGACACAGAGTTAAAGGAAAGTTGAGACTGGCCTAAAACCCCAATAATCTCATCCTGAGACCACCAGGAGTTCAGCTGACTCCATCCCTCCCCAACCTCGAGCCACCTGGTGGGCCCCAGCAAACCCTGATAACCCCAGACACTTCAAGGCCTGAGTTTACTGGAGTTCACATAATTCAGCTATAAGGTGATAACATGGCCCAGGCAAGGAGAAAGTCCTTCTAGCTTATCTATACAGCTGGCCCCTGCCAATCCTTTCAGACATCCACAGGCCAACTGCCCCCTCCAATCCCCTTTGCTGTGTATCCCCCGCCTCTCCTTTTCCTCCTGAATAAAAACACTTTCCCCAACCTAATAAATGAACTGTTCACTACAATTAACTCCCAAGAGTTCTTCCTCTCCTCAGCTCACTACTGTCCCAAGACTCTGTTCACCCAGCTCCATGGAGGAACCAGGGTGTTAGTGTACAATGACTCCCACCCAAGTAATCCATGGACCCACAGCTGGTGCCTAAACATGGGGACATCCATTGGCTGGACAGCAGGTACTCTTGGACATGCAGGGGAAGATGAGCCTCCCTCCACATGAGGGACATCGGCCCTGGGGAGAACCTGGGGTCTTGCCTCCACACTCTGAGGGCTGGCAGGTCTTTTTCTTTCCTTTACTTTTTGTTCACACTATCACGAGGGACTTTTCAAAGGGGAGAGAACAACTGAGACCTGGTGGCTGAGGTTACTCTTCAGCAGAGAAGGAAGGCTCTTAGCTGGATGAATTGACCCCAATAACCTTTCCGGGTGTTGGCTGAGACCTTCTATAGTAATCTATCTTTTCACTAAACCCAGCTACACATCAACCAGTAAACGCATTAGGGCTGCCATGTTTCTGAAGTTTGCAGTTAGGCTTATGTCTGAGTCTCTGGGGAATTCCTCATGGTGCTGGCTGTCAAGAGAACGTTGCCTCTGACTTTGATGTTTCCACATCTTTTCTATCATGGGGAATTTCATGTCCCACCAGAAGAAATCCCCAATGAATGGTTAAGGGCATTTCTCAAATCACAAGGACTTACAACTCCAAGAAGGTGGCTACTTCCTTCTGGGAGGAAGTCCTCCACATAGCCCCCTTTATGGCTTCTAGCGACCCCTATGATGCAGAGGTATGGACCTGCATAGCTAATTTAGCTAGAAACAAAGAAATTCAGGAAGGAACACAGCCTTCTCTTCCCTTTTTCCCAATAATAGCAGCAATCAGACAATGTGTAAGTCTTCCTAAAATGGAGACTGATCCTAAATTACAAAATAACACTAATTCTGATGAAAAAGGCTCTGAGGATCACCTGACAGCTTCATAAAAAAGGCTATTGAGGAGATCCGCCAAAAACTTGCATTCCCCGACTCTCCAGTCCTGGCCCAGTGGCCTTTGCTGCAGCTCCGCCCCTCAGATACACCCTCCAGCCTTCTAGATGTGAGGGTGGCAACTCTCCAGTGTCTGCCTCTATCTACCCACCTTTGCCACAAAAAATCTCTGCCTTTGCCACTGTATATCCCTGAGGCTCCTGAGGAACCAAAAATCAATCACATCCCCACCCCCTCTCAGCCACCAACGATTTCAAAACAGTTATGCGAATTATGGGACACAAATTGGGCTATGGAGACGCCACCTGTCTCCACCTTTCCCATTTACATTCAACCCACATGAGCCCGGCCTTCTCATTGGTTCCCGTACCAGGCCAATGACTTAAAAGAATTGAGACAGGCAGTCTGAGAGGATGGCATCCATGCCCCTTGGACTAAATCCTCCAGAGTTTGCAAGGTGCTCTTAACACTCCACAGGACTGGTGAGACATCTGCAGGTCCTCCCTCCCTAGTCCTTTGTTCTTTCACAGTAGGAGATACTTTATAGGGACAAATACCATCAACAAATTAGAAACAACCCAAATCAGCAGGATATCCCCTGGGGCTTTGATGAGCTCTTTGGACAGGGCAATCTTTCCCCAGTCATACAATAAGACCAACAACCTGAGGGGTATTATGAACAGGTTCACCTTTGTGCGCTTTGCCTTAGCCTTACAAGCTTGAGGAAAATGCTTTACCTGTGGTGAGGAAGGACACTGGAAGACAGAGTGCCCAACAATTACAGACACCTCAGATAAGAAAGTTCCTCCTAAACTGGGCGTGGTGGTGCATGCCTTTAATCCCAGCACTCGGGAGGCAGAGGTAGGAGGATTGCCGTGAGTTCAAGGCCACCCTGAGACTACATAGTGAATTCCAGGTCAGCCTGGACTAGAGTGAGACCCTACCTTGAAAAGAAAAAAGAAAAAAAAAAAAAGATCCTCCTGATAAGATCCCTCCAACCCTGACTATTTGCCCAAGATGCTGTAAAGGGTTCCACTGGAAAAAGACTATCACACCAATTATGATAAGGATGGCAAATCCTTAAAGTCTTTAAATTTAAAAGGGGGCACCACTCAGCCCTGCCAGTAAAAGGGAAGGCCCATAATGTACAATGGGTCATGAGTGTATTTGAAGGAGCTCAACCAAAATTACTTCTACAAATTGGAGGAAAATTTTTCAAATGACTGATACAGGAGCCGACAAGACTATATTAAGACAATCTGAAATTCTACAACACTGGGAACTCATCCCAGGGCCACAGCTAATGGGGATAGGAGGTCCATCCCAAGTTTATATAACTAAAGAAGCCTTTAAATGGAGGGGCCCTGATGGAACCACAGGCCTTATCAGGCCATTAGTGGCAAATGTTACAACCTATCTACTGGGAAGTGATAGCCTTGAGGCTCTTGATGTTGCAATCACTAGTAAAGCAGAGGGAGAATACATAGAGATACGGGATTATGAAAGATACCCTGACTGATGTCACCCCAATCCTAATACAGAGGCCACTGTCAGGTATGATATTCCCTGCCTGGAATGGCTCTCTGATGAGCCAGTCTGGGTTGAACAGTGGCCTCTGTATAGGGAGAAATTTAAAAATTTTAAATTAGTTAGTGACTGAACAATTCCACCTTAATCATATCCACCCCTCACAGAGTCCATGGAATACTCCTGTGTTTGTAATACAAAAAGGATCAGAAGAATGGAGATTTTTACAAGACCCAAGGGCCATTAACAAAGCTATATTAATTTGGGGAGTCCCACAAAGGGGACTGCCCCTTGCCTCAGCCATTCCTGCTGATGCTTCACTCCTTGTTATAGATATCAAAGACTGTTTTTTATCCATTCACCTACATCCACAAGACCAAAGACACTTCACATTCTGAGTCCCTTGTATTAGCAATGAAGGACCCACTCAAAGATATGAATGGAAGGTACTTCCTCAGGGAAAGGCAAACAGCCCTACCATGAACCAGGAAGCAGTGGCCATAGCACTAAAGCCTCATCTCGACAAGGATCTTAATATTTACCATTATATGGATGACATTCTTGTCTGGGGAGACTCCTCCATGTCCCTAAACCAATTGAGGGACCAATGAATACAATTCTTAACTTCACTAGGATTTAATATCTGCCCAAACAAAATTCAGCTCATCCCACCAATCACATTCTTAGGGACCAAACGCTCTTAAATTCTGTCCAACTTTTAAAACCCATCCTTTCTTTTTCCTCAAGATTAACCCTAGCTTCACTCCAAAGTTTCCTGGGAAATCTTAATTGGCCTTGCCCGTGGCTCCCAATTCCAATGAGTACCTTACAACCACTTTTTGAGATGCTAAAGGGTGACAAAAATCCCTCCTTCCCTTGCTCCTTAAGCACGGAGGCTAAACAAACGTTAGATGAGATTAAGAACTGCAAAATATGTCCATAGCCCAATACGAGCCCAACAGGCCAGTTCAGCTTCTCATATTTAACCCCTTCCCAACTATCATGGGAGCTTTATATCAACCTCAGGGGGTCCTAGAGTGGCTCCACACATCCATTGGAGGTGCTCCTCGATTTCTTACAGAAATCAATGTGCTGGCCAGTATGATTAAAATGGGATGAAACAGAGCCCTCCAAACATTAGACAAAGAACCTGATGCTATCATAATGCCTTTCTCCCTCCCTGATGTTGAATGGATACTAAAAAATCATTCCTGGTTTGCAATCAGCCTCTTGGGCTTCCGTGGTCAAATTGATAATCACTATCCAAATGAAAAACGGGTGTCTGTCATACCTCTCCTCAGTTGGCTCCCACCCCGCCTCTTTTCTAAAAAAAAAAAACAAACCTATCCTGGATGCACCAACCATCTTCACAGATGGAGGTAAACAGGGGGCATCTGTAGTGGTCTATAATGCTAGGGATCCACCCCTACTATTCATTTTGAAAAACTCCCTGACAAATCCCCACTATGTATATAATTATAAACTATTTATATGGCCCTTCAGGAAGAAGATTCTTCTTTTAATATTTTCTCTGATAGCATTTACACTGTCAATCTGCTCCCCTGGCTTACTCATTCATTTATCTGCCTAGATGAAAACCTACTCTCCCCCCTTATGATTATAATTATAACAATATCCATAAAGGAGGACTCCTTTATATATACAACACATCAGATCCCATAGCCCTCTGCCTGACCCTTTAACTGAGGTAAATACATTAGCAGACCTGGTGGCTTCCCATGGAGAGGCACCACAGCCCCCACAGCAACCACTTTAATGACCTTAGAAAAGGCAAAAAATTTCCATACTAATACCCATGGTTAGCCTTAAAGGACTACAATCATGGTTCTCCTCCATCTTTAAACAACAGCTTCAAAGGATAAGAAAAACATGCATCTCTTGTGCTTCTCTAATTACAATACCTACTATCCAAATAACGGGCACTAAACTTAAAGCCGACACTCTCTGGCAAATAGATGTTACTTATATCCCTGAATTTGGTCGGTTAAAAATACATTTTTGTAACTGCCAACACTCTCACTTTATCTGGGCAACTACTCAGACAAGAGAAAATTCTAAAAATCTTATACACCATATGCTCTCCACTTTCACCATGATGGGCATCCACCAACAAATTAAAACAGGTAAAAGCCCTGCCTTTGTCAGTGCTCAATTTAAGACCTTCTGCATACAGTGGGGAATCACTCACCATAAAGGAATTCCCTATAATTCCCAAGGCCAAGGAATTAACAAGAGAACTCACCAAACCCTTAAAGCTCAATTTAACAACAACAACAAAAAAAAAAAAAACAGCACTTACTCTCCCAATATCCAATTATTATGGCCTTAACCCTATTATCTTCAACATATATAAAAATTCATCACACCCCCTATCTCCCTCCACTGGAACACACCTGAGGTGACCCCTACCATTCTAGTGCAATGGAAAGGTCCCTTAGGTGGTCTCTGGAAGGGACCAGACCCTCTCCCTACCACAGGGAGGGGATTTGCTTGTGTCTTCCCACAGAATCAACACAGACCCATCTGGATCCCAGCCGGGAATGTCCGATTCCAGCCCTTCAACCAAGAATATGGCCTGCCTATTTCTGAAGGATAGGAAACCCAGGAGATGTAGGAAACACCACCAACATCAACACTGTGCCTGTCAGAGACACCTAATCTCATGGAAGGACATCCATGATCTTGTGGATGCTGCAAAGGCCTCATGCCTTCCCCAAGCCTCTCTCTCTCTCTCTCTGCTATTTTAATCACTGTTTTTGTCCTCCTTCATTCTAACAATGCGACTGACACACCTACCACTCAACTAGGCTCTCCTGCTCGATGGCGTTTTGACATTTGGGGAATTTATCAAGAAACAGATGGTTATTGGCAAGGCTTACTGCCCTACCATAGGCTGCCAAGAAGCCATGTGCTTCACTATAACCCCCAGATCTGTGGGTCATATAACTAGCTATGCTTGCTTTCCCTTTTGCCAAACTAACAAAGACTGCCTTAAGAAGATGCATTATTATGGGGGGTGGCAATATAGGAGCTGTATCATAGAAAGATATGATAGAAGAGATGCTATCTATAGATCCAATAAGGGAATACTAGGAAGAGAATGTACTATCCTTATTCTTGACCCCTGGGATGAACAGTGGCAGGTGGGAGTGATGGGAAAACTTTACGCCTATGACACCTCATATTCTCCCTCTGCCACTATCCACATTTCCAGACAGTGGAACCCTGCTATCCACCTGATACAAACTAACCACCATATTCTGAAACTGGAAAACAAATTACAGAAGATATATGAGCCACCATAACATTTATCTTCCCCAACCTAATAAACAAGCTGTTCACTGCAACTGTCTCCAGAGAGTTCTTCCTGTCTTCGGCTCACCACTGTCCCAAGACTTTGCTCACCCAGCTCCATGGATGAACCAGGGTGTTAGTGTACAATGACCCCCTGCAAGTAATCCACAGACCCACAATCAAGTTGCTTCCTGTCCTTCTGAACCCAGTCCCACACCTCAGCTCTCTGCAGCTAGACTCAACCCTAATACTCAGCTCAGGGTGACCCTATGGCTTGGCTACAGATGCAGGGAAGCACGTGAACCACTGAGCCACTTCTCCAGTAGCTTTCCAACAGGATCCTTTATCTAACCCACACAGAAACTCTCTGTATCTCTACCAGCTTTCTGCCTTCCTCTGCTTTCAGTAAGGCCTCTTGAGTTCCTTGATCTTTCTGTATCCTACATGTATACACATATAGACATTATTACTATGTACTACATAATATGTCGAGCTGAGACTTAATATTACTAGTTAAGATTAAAATGAAAGAAAATATGTTTGCTAACAGCCAGCTATCATAGAAAATAGGGATTAAATGGTAAATTTCATCCAACAAAACTGACATGAATTTATTGGGTTTTTTTTTTTTTTTTTTTTTTTTGTTTTTCGAGGTAGGGTCTCGCTCTAAGCCCAGGCTGACCTGGAATTCACTCTGTAGTCTCAGGGTGGCCTTGAACTCACGGCGATCCTCCTACCTCTGCCTCCTGAGTGCTGGGATTAAAGGGGTGTGCCACCACGCCCGGCTGGCATGAATTTATTGTTAATCAATAAATTTTGACAATGTGAAAAGACACAAATGTGTTCCTATGTATCTGATGTAGCAGGATCATGACAGTAACACTGAAGTCCAGGGTTGCTGATGTCACCCATTACATAATATTGACTCTTTGGCAGAGGGTAGGTACAAGGTGTGGCCTATGAACCATCATCATTTATATATTCCCACCCTTTGCTCAACAATCTGGTTAGGCCCACAAAATATGACTGCCTTAGTAACAAGAATTAAAAAAAAACATTTGCACAAATTAAAATCACAATTTCTTCCCACAGTCCTCTTCTTAATCCTTGTTTTGTCTCTGGAACTTGCAGGCAAGTCTGTTTTTCTTAGACTGGGAGAGTTCATAGAAGATTACTCAGTAGCTCACTCTAGCCTGCCTTGCTGATGTATTTACAAGGTAAACCATCGTTAAGGAGACTGACGTCAACATTTTAGTGTTATGATTTTTTAATGAGTATTTTCTGTGAGAAAGTGAGCTTTACAACATAGGGACTATTCACAGAACAAATTAAGTAAGGTAAAGGGGCACAACTACATAAACTTCTACCAGATGTTCTCTTCAAATAAAAATGAATTCAGTTTCCAAGAGAGACAGTTTACAAAGCAAACCTTACAGAGACTACTTCAGGGAACATTCCACACAGAAGTCAAACAACCAACCTCAAGAGACTACAAGAGGGAAAACACAATAACCAAAAATAGAGTACACTTGAAAATGTACAAAGCTCAAGAAAGCACCAGTCTTTGCTTATTTAGAAAGAGTGTTATTCCAAGAATGAAAATTATTTACAGTGGTAAACTCAATGCAGCAAAAAACACCCCAAAACTGTAAAGCCGGGCATGGTGGCTCACACCTTTAATCTTAGCACTTGGAAGGCCAAGGTAGGAGGACTGCTGTGAGTTTGAGGGCAGCCCAAGACTACATAGTGAATTCTATGTCAGTCTGGGCTAGAGCAAAACCTTACCTTGAAAATTAATAAACAAAAACAAAACCAAAAAAAAAAAAAACCCACTACAACAAAAACTTTAAAGAGATCATAGAAGACAATGCATTTCATTTCTGTTAGTTTTCCAAATGGTTATATGAAAGCAGAGAATTTATTTATTTAAAAAAATTGTATTTGAAGGGACAAATCCAGCTCCATGTAACTCTCCAAAGAGCCTAAGGAAACGTTTCACACATCTAAAGGATCCTATCTTTGATAACACTCAACAGAACCTGAGAGAATGTTTTACACATCTGAAGGATCCTATCTCTGATAAGCCCCTTTTGAAAAGAGCCTAACACCCAGCCCAATCAACATTATAGGGTCACCTATTATCTTCCGATAGGCTGCCTAGGAAGTCCCAGACCTAGGAAAAACTTTATCTGTAAAGACCATATCACACCAAGTCTTTAAATACCCTCCTAAAAGCTTCCCTTGGTGGACAGGACTTCATATGATGTCTGTCCTCTCATTGCTGAATAAAGGCAATCCTTTGTCTGAGTGAGGTCGAGTCCGGTGTACTTTCTGTCCCGCTTTCCTTACAGTATTTATTTGCAAGGAATGGAGAGAGACAATGAATGGGCACTCCAGGGTCTCCTGTAACTGCAAACAAACTCTAGATAGATGCTTGTGCTTCTGGCTTTACATGGGTACTGGCGAATCAAACCCAGGCTGTCAGGGTGTCATAGTCAGCCACATGCCACTGGGAAGAATCTCCAAACCAGGCACAGTTTTGGGAGGAAAGTATTTATGGAAGTAACTGATCCAGGGGAAGTTCCAGAAGAGGCTGGCCCCCTTTCATAGGTCCAAGCAGAGAGAAACCCATCACCATCAATCCAAAAGCAAGCAAACACACTCCAATTCTAACTATTAAACAGCAGGAACTCCAGGCTTGAGCTCTTTGCATATGTATAGCTGGAATTTCAGAAACACCTTAGGGCTGGACCCTAGGATCTGGCCAAGGTGACATTCTCTCCAGCCAGGCAGCTGGGGAAAAACTTTAATAACTCTTGACTCTATTGGGGATATTCTTTCAAACTACCACACAGGGTTTGCAGCAAGTGCCTTGAACTGTTAAGCCATGTCTCTAGCCCAAGGCAGACACTTTAAATCAGATATAGATGCAATAATTTCCCCAAACATAATATGTACATGAGTCATGAAAATAAAAATGCACAGGTATTTTTATCTTCAACATTAGCAGAGATGTTTTAATTTTAATGTACATACTGTGTGGCATGGTGTGTATCTGGTGCATGTGTGGCGAACACATGAATATGGAGGCCAGAAGAGATTGTTGGCTGTTTTCCTCTATTACTCATTCATATACTTTCCTGAGAGGGAGTCTCTCACTCATTCTGAAGACCCAGCAATTCTCCAGTCTGCTTTCCACAGATCTGGACTCACAGGAATGCATGGTCATGCACAATTATTTATGTGCATACTGGGGAGGTGGTCTCAGACCTGTATAACCATCATGTTTCAGTGGCAAATGCTCTTGTTGGGTGCCAGCCTGGCTGTATGCCTGTGAGCTAAGTTTTAGAATACAATATGCACCCAGATGAGAGCCCGGAGCATGGTAGATCATGCCTTTTGATCCTAGCACACCTGTGCCCCCAGGAGGTAGGGGGGATGGCTGACAGCCCTAAATCCTGTTTATAAGTGCTAATGGCTTTGTTCCTGCTCCCTTGCGAAAGAAATAAGACTATGCAATGCATCCTTGGATTGTATATAAGGTTGGATGCTGAAATAAAGTTTTGAGATTTGCTCGGACACTTCTATCAGCCACGTGTGTGTGAGGCTCCGGCTGCGCGCTCACCTTTCCCCATGGGGCCTGTCTCCTGCTGGCCGGTGAGACAGGCTCAATCGCAGGGGGCCAGGGATCCGTGACTGACTCTCCCCCTACCCAACACCTGGCAGCTCAAACATGGACATGAAGACTGGTAAGAGAACCCCTCTGTGTTTTCTGTTCCCTCTTCTTCTTCCCCACCCAACTGGTTTAAACACCTCTGTACTGCCTTTTCCTTTCGCTGTCTGTCCTCACATGGGCTTCCTTCACAGCTGTGAGACAACTGACGTCTTTTGCCTGGGGCTACTCTCTAGGATTGACTGAAGGTCTCTGGCTCTCTGTTGGAACCACGACAGCCCAGCAGGGTGTGGACGGATAGCCTTCTCCCCTGCCCCGCCTGCCGCTCTGTGGCTTTCTGGAGCCACCTGAGCTCCACGCTTGCCAGCTTTGTGCCTGGGTTCCAGCTGCCATTGCTGGAGGTGTAAGTCGCTCCTCTCTGCTCTGCTCTTTGAATCTCGCTACTTAGCCCAGTCCTATACTTGTTCGTTTTGTCCATCTGAGATCCCAGGAGAGTCCTCTGCTCATGGGGTGAATTGGAAATCGAGGTGAATGAGATCCTTTGGCCAAGGATTATGCAACAGAAGTCAGGACTGTAAGGTCGGAATTCAGGCTGCATCCTGATCCTCTTCCCAACCCAGACTCAGTATCAACAAAGATCAAAGATAAAGACTTCCTCTGTAAACAAGAAACAACACCTGGCCTGAGAGACTGTCCTTCCAAGAGACTGTCCTTCCGACTCCCTCCTGATCCTGAGAGCATGTGACCCCCTGAGCCCCACACCCAACCTCATATGACCAACCAGACCCCAACCTGAACGTTTTTCCCTTTAAAACCCTGATCTAAACCTGCCTCGCGCGCCTTTTCGCCACCCTTGGTGAAAGTGCCCGGCAGCTCGCTTTTCCTCCTATTAAAACCTTTCCTTTCAGAGTGGTCTCTCGTGGTCATTTTCCATTCTAACAAGGACCCAGTGCTCAGGGAGCTGTGCACTGTCAAAAGATCGGGCTTGGAGGTCTGAGACAAAGACCACAGCTCCATGCAACAGTAAATTCACAGGACCCAGTGCTCAGGGCGCTGTGGTTACTTATGTCAGGAGGTCAGGATTGGAGGTCTGAGACACAGACTACAGCCCCAGGGCAGGCAAACATAATGCTAATGAGACCTGCATTACTAGTATCCTAGCTACCATATTTAGGTTTACTTCTTAAGTATAATTCAATAGACTTAAGGCCCCCTGGGGCTGAAAAACAATGGTCACTCAGGGCTAACCCCAGGGAGTACAGCCCTTTGTTTGTAGGAGACCAGTAGCTTGAGAAATTGATTTTTGCCTTTTTTGAGTTTTGCCTCTCTTTTGGTTATTGGTCTTTGTTGCCTATGGACTAAGGAATCTGATATGGCTACGAGGCCTTCCCCCAAGAGATGGCTGAGACCCCATGGGACTTTAAGGGAAGGCCCTGCAGGCTAAGTTCAATTAATTTGGTTTCTGGTCAATTTGTGATTGGTTTGGTTTCTGATCAATTTATAAAGCTTTTTTCCTCTATAAAACATTCACTCAAAGTGAATTAAGCCTTATTATACATGTGATAATTTCACAGAGCTGAAGCAGGACGATGGCATATCTTATTTTCTTTCAGTCTACCTCAGTTTAAAAAATTCTATCAATGTTGATTTGTCAGAGATATTCAAAAGTTATCAAGGTAGCAAAATTTTTCCAGATATAATAAAGGTATTATGTTTTGCCTATACCTTTAAATATATATATATAATATTAAAGATATGGGTTGCCAATTTTCTTAAAATTACATTCACCGAAACATTACATAAAAATGTCTAATATTTCCTATTAATAAGGATGTCTAATTCTTATTACTTATTTTATATAATTTAATAAATAGTTAAGTCTTAATCATATAAAGAGTAAAAATATGTGTTGGATGCCAATTCTATAAAAGCCAAGCTATATGTACTGGTTCTCAATCTTGGACTAAACAATAAAAGAAAAATCAAGATATTATTGCGCTCAATCTGACTCTATTCAAAAGAGCTCATTGGATACAGACCCAGAAACAGACATATTTCCCAATGCTTCCTCATAAAGCAAACTGGCCCTCTGGTTTATTGACGAATGTAAGGGAAATAACACAGGGAGATTTATGTCCTCTTTGTCATGCTGGAGTCCATGATTATTTGGGTAAACTGAGTCAAAAGAAAAAAAATTAGGTTTCTTTTCTCATCTATTGCTCAATGGTTAGAGACATTGTCTGCTGTAAGTGCTATATGCTTTCTGCTTGCTTATAAATAAAAAAGAGGGGGGAGAATGCCCCTAGAAAGTGTCTTTCATATAAGTGTGTTAAGGATCAGGCTGTTCAATGGTTAGAGATAATTTTTAATGGTTATACTCAATTGGCAAGTACAAATTTCTTTTTTTTTAAAAAAAATATTTTATTTATTCATTTTCAAGCAGAGAGAGAGAGAGAGAGAGAGAGAGAGAGAGAGAGAGAGAGAGAGAGAGAGCACCAGGGCCACCACCTTATGGGTCTGGCTTATGTGGGTCCTGGGGAATTGAACCCAGGGCCTTAGGCACTGGAAGCAAGTGCCTTAACCGCCGAGCCATCTCTCCAGCCCGCAAGTACAAATTTCTATATATAGTGGTTGCTAAAAATATTTGCTTGGTCTCTTAATAAGAAAATTAATTTTGGGGTTTTGCAAAAAGACTAGTTATAGCAAGTTTAAAAGAAGTGACTGCCACAGGTCAGCTTTAAGTACTACATGATTCTCCAAGTTTTTATAAAACAGAGTACAGCTGTTCTTTTGCTTGTGAAACCATGTAAACTGACCACTGCTACCACTGGACCTGATCACTCCAGTTATAGCTATTGGTTCAGTGACTAAATTGTTTAGGGGTTAAGAAATATACAAAAAAAAACCTCTTAAGGTACTCACCCAGGCTAACTATATTTCTTTGTCAATATGTAAATTATTGGACAAATTAAGTTTTTAAGATAAAGGTTGCTTACTGGTATTAATTTTCTAAAATAAGGTTCTCACATCTAAAAACATTGTTGTATTTAAATGGTTTTGATTTGTTCATGCTAATGCTATCAAATGGTCATCATTGGACTTATGTAACTTAATGGTTTAACTTCAGTCATTGTGGCTTCTATCCTCCTATTAGATAAATGTGTTGGAATAACTTAATTAAATTTTTATATAATTTCTGTCATGGATAAAACATAATTGTCTTATGTTTATAAGAATCATTACTATATATCAGGTTAAATAAGGCCTAATGTTAAGTTAACAACATTGGTTGTCAAATGTTTGTCAGTGAGTTTCCAGACTAACCCTATCTTCTGCTTATAAGAGAAATTCATCTTTACTTCAAGTAGTTAAAACAAGTTCTCTAAAAGTAAAGTCTGACGGGCTAGAGAGTTGGTATTAACTCCTCAAAGTGGACCATGGTTCTCCCAGCATGGGCAGCAGCAGAGGAGGTGCATCGAGGAATATGTCAGACATAGTTCCAAAGCCCTGGGGTGAGGGTTCTAACAAGCCTTCCCAGTGATTCTCGGGCTGGGAACCATTGTGGGAGGGAGCTGAGGTTGAGTAAGCACACAGGCTAATGTGAGACTTACCTAATGCACACCCCCCCCCCCAAGCAATGAACCCAGAGTCTTTAAGAAACAGTTGTTATAAAAAATTATAAAAATAATCCTGGGGGCTGGAGAGATAGTCGGCAGTCAAAAGCACTTGCTTGCAAAGTCTGACACTAGTTGGGTTCCCTGTACCTAGGAAAGCCAGATACAAAGTGACCCATGCAGCAGGAAGACCTTGGTGCATGATCATGTGCGCGCACACACACAAAAATTTTTTTTAAAGCAACCAAGCATTCTAGAAAGTGCCTGCTTAATGTTTTACACTGGTGCCAAGTGAAGGAAGCAGCACAAAACCCTGCTTGGAAATGCCTCACTAGGGCTGAGTTTCTTCCCCTTGGAGCACCCCTTGGAGCGTCAAGGTCACTTGTGTACTCGCACTGTGTTGGCCTGAAGTGGGCTGGATGAGAGAAAGAAAAACAGTGCAGTTGCGAGGCTCCTGCCAGGATGGCTTCAACAGAAGGGCCTCTTCCTCAACATACAGGTATCCTATCCTATATCTTTATGGCTAGTACTTCTCCTACCCACCCGGAACCCTCCCTAACTCACAGAGGAAGGCTGTACTCTGGCAAGGCCTCTTCTTTTGTTCTGAGGCTGTAAGAATTTAAGGAACATTATGGGAAAGGCCACCAGGGAGGATGAACAGTCTTCCTGTAGTTCAGGATGACGGCAGCCCTGCGGAAGACTTTGCAAGGGGGGATGGGAACTCTGCTCTGCCCTCACTCCTGGGTCACACTCCTTCAGCATTTCCTCAGGCTGCATGAAAACTAAGGGTTGCTAAGGCAGACTTTCAGAGTAAACGGGAAGGCCCAGGCTTCCAGGGGGATTTTACAAGTCTACAAATGACCAGGAGGCTCTGTGAACTGAACCAAGGGTGGTTAACCGTAGGAATGAACTAGATAGTTATTCTGAATTTAGGTTTAGAGAGGTGTCAGATCTTCAGAGTATGGTGGGGCTAGTGCTAGAGTTTCTTTTTCCTATTTAAGCTTTTTTCATTTTTTTAGACTTTTTGGATACTCTTTATACATGTATACAGTGTATTTTAATATTTAGTTTTTAAAAAACATTTTTATTTACTTGAGAGGGTGGGAAGAAGGGAAACGAAAAAGGGAGGGAGCGGGAGAGAGAATAGGCACACCAGGGCTTCTTATCACTGCAAATGAACTCCAGAAACATGATCCACTTGTGCATCTGGCTTTATGTGGGACCTGGGGAATGAACCTGGGCTGTCATGATTTGCAAGCAAGCATCTTTTAACTGCTGAGCAATCTCTCTAGTCCTTTGTTTAGTTTGATGCCCAATACCTTGTCTGCTGAATTCTTGGTGCTAATAACTTTTTCTTAATAGATCCTCAACCCCTGACCTATAGTTATACATTCCCCAAACTGTGAAGGCCAGGTATTCAGGAGGCAATCCAAGTTCTTCTTGGGCATAAAACCTGATTAGGAGCTATTTGCAGCCTTGGTTCTCCTTAGTAAGGATACTCATTCGTGACACTGAATTAGTAAGAACACCATGCTTGAATATGTAGCATGGGTCCACAATCTTCCTAGCATAGAGCCTCCAGATGGGGCCCTGGGGGCCTATACAGAGGCCTATAGTTTATGAAGAACTGCTGGGCTGGATCTCTCAGAACTGACTCTGCTCAACACAACCTCAGAAGGTTGAATGGATTCTCTAAAACAGGAGTTGGGAGAGGAGGGTAAGGCAGAAGTAAGGCGGAATCTGGAGGCTGGGTAACAGCAAGGCAACAGCACTGTCTACCAAGACCATGGGAGGCAGAAGAGGGAGGACCATTACTCCTTAATGTAGCAAATTATTTTGGTGCTTTCTGGGACTTGGGCTCAATCTACACATACTAACTTCTCAGACTCTGGGCTACAACTCTGTGGCTTAAGTAGAAAAAGGCCAGGAGAAGGAGGTTTAGTGGGAGAAGTGGACTAGCCCTTCGTGACCAAACTGTTAGGCAAATGCCTAAACACACACACACACACACACACACACATATTTTTTTTTTTGGTTTTTCAAGGTAGGGTCTCACTCTAGTCCAGGCTGACCTGGAATTCACTATCTCAGGGTGGCCTCGAACTCATGCTGATCCTCCTACCTCTGCCTCCCGAGTGCTGGGATTAAAAGCGTGCGCCACCACGCCCAGCCGCCTAAACATATTTAGCTAAGCAGAACTCTGAGTTCAAGCAGAAATCTTTGTCTTCACTACAGTTTTCTATGTAAATTTTTCATTAGAGCAGCTATGGAAGCAGCATTCAAACTTGTACAGCTGTCTTTCCAACAAGCTACAGGGACCACATCTCATTCATCTACATTTGCCACACCATACTCCTAGATCAGAATAACACTGGCTACTCAGAACCGGGTCGCATATGTGGGGCCATGTTGAGCATGGGTGGAGAATGGAGATATATTCACATTATATTTAGCATTTAAATTTCTTCAATTAGCTTCCTTAAAAGCACCAAATTTCTGCTAAATTTAACTTCTACTACCAGACAGAAGTAAAAGAAAAGAAAAAAAAAGGCTATGGCTGATGGTATAAAGGAACAGAAAATTTACTAAAAATTCTTTCTAAGAAATGATGCCACAGGAGTCAGAACTGAGGAAATTCAGAGATGCCAAGATGCACTCAAAGCATTTACACGGCTGGTCCACAGACAGAAGTGTGCTGTCACGGGCAAGAAGGGACTTGAACCATGTCTCCCACTTGGTAGACTGGCACTGGAACAGCAAGTTAGACAACATCCTGACTGTCAGCACTCCCCAGAGACCAAACTACTTCTCATAGTGAGTCCCCTTCCCATGGAAATTTAACAAACACAACACAGTAAAAGCTCATTCATATGTCCATTCTATGATAATGTATCCAACCTGAACTCAATCAACGATCAGAAACAGGTATGTGCACTAAGATCTAAAATATGGTGAAATGAACAATTATATATCTAACAGAATGACTGCTTACAAAATTAGAATAAGTAAGGCTTTACTATGTATAAAAGCAGTAGACAGACATATAAGAAACAATTTCGGATTTTTTTTCAAGGAAGGGTCACACTGTAGCCCAGGCTAGGCTTCCCAAGTGCAGGGATCAAAAGCCAGCACCACTACACCCAGCATTATTGGATTATTTTGATGTTTCTAGAAGCCCATGTACTAGAATCTGTAAAGCCCAGCCTTCCATGTCACAGGAAACACTTACCACTGCCAGCACTCCCTTCGCGTTTGCCTCGAGAGCCCCCACTGCTGTCTCTGCCAGACTTTATGCGCTAAAGGGATAAGAAAACAAATTCAGAAGAATAAATGATATTTCTTCAAAGTTGAATGCAGTTAAAGGTTGAATTTTAAATGAATATTACTATGTAATCCTTAGGACTAACTTGTCACCACCAGAGAATTGAGTCAACAGGAAAAAAGAGTCATTTTAGAAGTAATGCCTGCTCTCACAGAGTCCTACAGTGAAAAATCAGATAGCATTTTCTTGATGCAAAGTTTCAGGAATTAAATATAACAGTTTGAGAAAGATATAGAAGAGCATAGGAAGGGAATTTACAAACAGTCATTTCATATCCTAGCCCTAATCCACTGGGAAAAATGGGTAAATTGGCTTATTCAACTCTTTTTGAGGTCGGGTCTCATTCTAGTCCAGGCTGACCTAGAACTCACTCTGTAGCCCAGACTGGCCTTGAATTCACAGTGTTCTTCCTACCTCAGTGTTCCTTAGCCTCCCAAATGCTTGGATTAAACATTCTGATATTAAACTTCTAAAATAAAGGCACTATTAAAATCTCACAAAATGCTTAAGATTAGTATAACAGTTCACTTTCTGAGTTCCAGACCCATTCTCAAAGCATAAAAAAACAGCTCTAAGCTGTTACAGTCTGTTTTGTATTTTAATTTATTAATTGTATCCCAAAAGTTTTGATAAATCATAATTTCATTTAAATTTAATTCTTAAAAAGTTTAAATTTTCCTTCCTTATTTCTTTAATGACCCACTTGTCACTCAAGAGTATATTGTTCAGTCTCCAAGTATCTGGTTACATTCTGTGGTTTTTCTTGCTATTGCTTTCTAATTTTATTCCATTGTAACCTGGTGATATATAAGAAATTATTTTGATTCTTTTTTTTAATAAGAAATTGCTTTGTAGCCTAAAATGTGATCTATTTTAGAGAATATTCTATGGGTTGCTGAGAAGAATATGTATTCTGTATCTGCTGGATGGAATCTACTGTAAATATGTTAAGTCCATTTAATCTACAGTGTAGTTTAACTGTTGGTTTTCATTGTATGAACTATCTTAGGAACTATCTGACATTTTATGGATAACTAATGAATTAGGAACCTTGCAATGAATGCATATTTACAATTGTTATATATTCTGATGATTAATTCCTTTGTATATAGTGGTTTTCTTTATCCTTCTTGACAAGTTTTGGCTAGAAGTACGCTTTAGCAGATATCAGAATAGCTATGCTAACTTGTTTTCAGCTTCTGTTTCTATGACCTCCATCCATGACTTTTATTCTGTGGGTATCTGCCAGTGAGGTGTGTTTCTTAGAGACAGAAGATAGCTGGATTTTGTTTTCTAATCTAGTCAGCTGGTCTGTCTCAAAGCTATTTACCTTTGCTGGCAGTGACATGCTAATTCCTGTAATTTGTTTTTTTATCTTTCTGTTAGGTGGGGTTAGTATTTGATCTTTTCTTTCTTAGGGATTTTTCTTTTTTTTAGGGATACTGGATGGACATGATGGATTCCTTCCTAGCTCTCCTTTGTCCATCCAGTCTTATAAAGTTTATTCTTTCCTTGCTCTCTTGTGATAAAGACTTTCTTTCTGTTCTTCGTGTATTCCTTTTAATGTCTTCTGTAGTGCTTGCTTGGTGGTCATGAGCTGTCTAGTTTACGACTGTCTGGAAATGTCCTTAAAACACCTTTATTATTTATGATAAACCTATAGTCAACATTATATGAAATGGGGGAAAACTGACATGACTTCTAAGAACAAGAGAAGGATTCCAAACTCTCTGCTGTTATTAAAATATGCTGCTTCATTTTTTAGCTAGAGCAAAGAGAAATAAAAGGGATGCAAGCAGAAAGGAAGAAGTCAAATTATCCGTCTTAAAAGATTTCAAAGAGGAGAGGCATTCAGCAAGGCTGTCACTGGGTTTAGGGACTGTGTGCACCTGGTGGGTGAGAGGTGCTGCATGTTTGGGGCTGCTGGTATGTTCCGGGCACCAGCATGCTTAGGACTAGTGCACTCCAGGAAGGTGAGAGGTAATTGCAAGTTTGGGGCCAGTGTTCTTGGGCACCAGCATGTTTAGAGCTAGTCAGCTCTAGGCTGGAGAAAAGAGCTGCCTGTTTGGGGCCTGTGCTCTAGAGGCATCAGTGTTTGGGGCAGGTGCATTCCAGGTGGGTGAGGGGTGTGGCAAGTTTGGGACCTGTGCTTTTGGGGCACCAAGTGTGTTTGTGGCCTGTGTCCTCCAGATAGGTGGGGGGCTCCACATAGTTTGGGCTGGTGTGTTTGGGTTGCCAGCATGTTAGGGGCCAGTGGGCTCCAGGCTGGTTAAAAGCACATAGTATTTGGGGCAAGTGCAATAGGGGTGTCATTGTGTATGGGGCCTATACACCCTGGACTCAAGAGGGACGCTGCATATTTTGGGCCAGTGGGTTTGGGAACCAGCATGATTGGGGCTGTTGTGCTCCAGGCTGGTAGAGTGTAGTATGTCTGGGGCCTGTGATCTAGATGTGCCAGGATGTGTCTCAGCAGGCCTGGAAACTCTAGACTGCATGTTTAGGGTCTTGTGCATGCAAGGCAGTGAAAGACAGGGCTAGATTGGGACCTGTGCTTCAGGGTGCCAGTCTATTAGGGGACTGTGTACCCTGGGCTGGCGAGGAGAGTGAAGTGTTTGGGAGCTTTGTGCTCACTACCTGCTGCCCTTCTCCAACCACATCTCTAATATCAGCCAACAGCCCACAGTGGCTTTCACACTTGTAATCTCTACAACCTACACATCTGTGGATATAATGCAATCCCACACCAACCTGCTCAAACCCCAAACAGAATACTCACTGAAGAAAAGACTTTTATCCTCCTAGCCCCTTCCCTACTCCACACTGCACCTCCCTACTGGCTGCCCCATGGTGCCTCTCTTCCTATCCAATGAGAGAGCACAGAGATATCTGACATGTGCCTACAATGGGGTATCAGTGTGAACTCCACAATCCACTCAGCTGGGGAATGGTGGAGGAAGAGGGACAACTGCTACTTCTCTGGAAACCCCTGAGCCCCAGAGGCAAAGTGCAGGCAGCTGTCACACAACATCGAGAGATTTGGCTGGAATATGAAAGGAAGCCAGATCCCAGATTATTAGCCCATATACTACTGGAAAGCATTAGGGGAAATTGGCATGCAATGTTGGGAGAAAGCAGCAGACACTGCTATACAACAGCAAACAACATGGCAGGATCTACCCACCTGTGCAATAGTGGCACTCACACTAGGTGGGTAATTAAGGGCTCTCTGATTGGCTAAAAGATCTGCTCAGTGGCAAGGAACCCTTAGTTGGAACTGGGGTCCAAGCCAAACTCCAATAAAGCCCAAGGATATAGATTCCAAAGGGAAGCTTCCACTGATCATGGACCTAAAGAGAGGCTACATCCATTATAATCTCACCAAATAAACAATGCTTAACTCATTTAACCTGAGTGCTGATCACACTCTCCACTGGAGAATCTGTTTTTATTATTTCAGAAGACAGTGAGAACCAAGGACATCTAATTCTATCAACAAGACAAGAAATGATAGTAGACTTGCGGGCAAAGAGATGAACCACCCATAGCACATTAGCTAGGGACTAGGTGAAACCACAGAGGAAGTGGTGAGATAAATAAGAGTACTGCTCTCACAGTGATCCTGTCAACTTGTGCCAGGATGATGGAGACAGACACTGAGGATACTCAAAACATTCCAAAGCAAACTTACAGAAGCTGCTAAAAGCTCAGCACTATAGTATACTTAAACTCAATCATCATGGCTCATGGAATTTTGCAGAAGAGGGCACAGAATGATTATAAAAGCCATTGTGTGTGGGTAGGTGGGTGGGGTAATACCCAAAGGAATTGCCTCCCACGTAATGACTATCTGCTGCTTGCAGAACTCATAACCCTCAACCCTGTAGCCCATACTAGCAATCCCACTGAGGAGGGCTCTCAGTGGAATGGGGGAAGGGAGGAGGGAAATGGTGGTATCAACATATGATGTGTTCATACAAAGTTTCTACTTAATAAATAATAATAAAGACTTCAAATATTCTACCAGAAAACTTTCAGATCTGATAAACACTTTCAGATACATAGTAGGATACAAAATCAACATACAAAAATAAGTAGCCTGGAGGTTACCAATAATAGACATGCTAAGCCGGGCGTGGTGGCGCACGCCTTTAATCCCAGCACTCGGGAGGCAGAGGTAGGAGGATTGCCGTGAGTTCAAGGCCACCTTGAGACTCCATAGTGAATTCCTGGGCTAGAGCGAGACCCTACCTCGAAAAACCAAAAAAATAAAAAAAATAGACATGCTGACAAAGGAGCATAAAAATTCATTTACGGGCTGGAGAGATGGCTCAGCGGTTAAGGCACTTGCCTCCAGTGCCTAAGGCCCTGGGTTCAATTCCCCAGGACCCATATAAGCCAGACCCACAAGGTGGTGGCCCTGGTACGTTCTCTCTCTCTCTCTCTCTCTCTCTCTCTCTCTCTCTGCTTGAAAATGAATAAATAAAATATTTTAAAAAATTCATTTACAATAGGTTAAAAGACACTTAGGTATAAATGTAAGGAGGTGAAATAGCTCTACAACAAAAACTTTAAAACACTGAAGAAAGAAACTGAAGAAGCCAATAGGATATGGGAAGGCCTCCCATGCTCATGAATTCACAACATTAATACTGTGAAAATGAATATATTATTAAAGGAAATGTAAAGATTAAATGCAATCCCAATTAAAAGTCCAATGACACTCTTCATGGAACTAAAAAAAAAAAAACACCAAAACTCATATATAAGCACAAAAGATCTAAAATACTCAAAGCAATCCTAAACAGAAATAACAATGCTAGAAAAATCACAATACCTTATCTCAAATTACAATATGAGCCATAGTAACAAAAATTCTATGGTACTGATACAAAGACTGGCATGTGCCAATAAAAGAGAATAGAAGACCTACTTTAGAAAACCTACACAGGAACCTAATTAGCTACAGACATCCAATTTTTGACAAAGATGCCACAAACACAGACTGGTAAAAAGGAAGCCTCTTCAACAAATGTTGCTGGGAACACTGACTCTTCAACATACAGAAGAGTAAAGCTAGACCCATATCACATATGGTCTATAAAAATCAATTCAGAAATCTCAGGTTAAGACAGTGGATTAGGAACCAAAGAAACAGGAAAGGAGGCAAGATAACACACATCATCCCCTTCTACCAAAATGTGAAGGTATGTCATTAACCTAGAGAGACTTCATCAGAGAAGCTGGAGGGAGCAAGGAGCTTCCAGCATCCACATAATCAGTGAGAATTAGGCTCCATGCAGCTGAGAAGTGCATCTAGTAGCCATCAAAAGCAGAACTACTGGTAAGGGACTCTCCCACATACATTACCCTTACAAAATCAAAATAAAACCCAAAAACAACAACAAATACTGAAGGAGGGTAGATATGGAGGATAACAGACGTCCAGCTCTAGCCTGCAGGAGGGACCTGGAATGGATCTCAGCCCACAGTCCTAGACACCAGGCAGTAGTAGCATGGGCTGAACATCCTCCAGCACATGCATACCCATCAATTGCTGGGACTAGGGTCCAGCCCCACTAGCATGGATCTCTCTTCCTTTGGTATATGTGTAACCAGCTGCCATAGCCCAAAAGAGAGTCCAGGGCTGATTCCATTGCAAAGCAGCAAGCAGTGAGCAGTGCTGGGCATTTAGCCCAGGTGCGCTTCCTGACACAGGCACATGCAAATGGCTCCACAACTGGGATTAAGGAACAATCCACCTAGCACAGATCTCACTTCCTGCTGTGCCTGAGCCACACCTGCCACAACCCACAAAACAGTCCCCAGGCAGATCCAATTTCTCGGAACCAGGTACTGATTGGCTCTCACCCACGTGGACTTCTCACAGGAAAGTGTACCTGACTCCACAATTGTTGAGACTAAAGGAATGGACTCCCTAGCACAGATCTCTCTTCTGTGTGCTGTTATCAGCCAAAATAGCCTATAGGAGTGTCCTTAGGGTGGTCCCACTGTACAGCACCTGGGAGTAGGGCTGGGTGGATAAGCCCAGGTGAGCTTCCTTCAGGTGCAAACACCCCACACCACAACTACTGAGGCTCATGAACAGCCCCACTAGCTCAGATCTCCCTTCCTGCTGTATGAGCACTACCACTCACCACATCCCACAAGACTGTCCTGGTACTTATTTCACACCATAATCCCAGGCAGTGAGTAGCATTGAAAATTGGGACCCTGCTTGGACATTGAGTAGGCCAGGCCTCCCAGGGTATTAGAAAACCTTCCTGGAGGATGCACAAATGAGGACCCTGCTCAAATTAAAGCGCACCCATCCCAAATTAGCATCATTCCACTCCCACTTTTACTCAAAGCTGACCAGGCTACACAACACAGGCACCACAAGAGCTACTATTGCTGCATTCTTAGAAAAACAAAAGGCACAAATTCCAATGCAAAACAAATAACTCAAGACACCAAGCCAAAAGATCCCCACTAAGAAACACCAGACATAAAAGCCCAAAATAAAATTATGATAAGCATATTAAACAAGCTTAATGAGGCCATGAACAAATAGCTGTATGAATGAAGTGGAAGAGAATCAGCAAGAATTCAAAGGATGGTTGAATGAAAAGAAAGAAAAAACCCTCACAGGATGGCTGAAGGAAATGGAAAAAAAATCAACAAAAATCTTTAATGGACGCCTGAATAAAATGGAAATGAACACACAAAAAGTAGTCAACAGAGAGCTCAATAAAATAGAAGAAAACTGCTGGTTTGATTGAGGTTACCACCCCTCCCCATAAACTTATGTGTTCTGAATGCTTGGTAACCAGCTGGTAGCAATTTGGGAATGGGAGCCTCCTGGAGACAATGTATTGTTGGGGGTGGAATTATGGGTGTCATAGCCAGTTTCCCCTTGTCAGTGTTTGGAACACGCTCCTGTTGCTATTATCTACCTGATGTTGACCAAGAGGTGATGTCCTTCCTCTGCTCATGGCACAGTTTCCCTACCCTCATAGAGCTTCCCCTCAGGTCTGTAAGCCAAAATAAACCCAATCCTACCACCAGCTGCTTTTGGTAGCATTCTTTGTGCAGCAATATGAAGCTGACTGCAACAAGAACCAAAAACAACTAAATATGGATAAGTGAAATGGATGGCAACCAAAATAATGAACTGACTGGTCAGTGGAATAAACACACTGAGGTCAGGATCAAATTCAGGAAGAATTAAAGAGACAATAAGAAAATCAAAACAGTAAATGAAAATGGACTCAAAAAAGAGATGGACAACCAAGATTGCCAAGTCCCATAGTGGAAGTCTCTAATGAAAACATAGAGGAGACAACAGAAATTGAATTCCAAAAGAAAAGCATAATAAGATTATTTTAAAAACTCAATGAGACCTTGACCAAGAAAATGGATGAAGTGGAAGCAAACCATTCCCAAACCAACAATCTCATAAATGAAAATTACTTCACTAAGTTTAACCTATTTGAAGAAAACCAGAAATATCTCAAGAGAGCTCAATGAACTGAAAATGAATCACCAAATAGAAGATCTCTATAACCAGCTGATTAAGATTAATGAAGACATGATTAAATGCAAGAATGAATTCCTAGAAGCATTAAGAAAAACAAACCAAGACCTGAAATTGGAACTAGACAAGGGGATGGATGCAATGTTGAAAGATGCAACAGAAAACAAAAAATCAAATAGAGCTTGTTTGGCTTCTCTGGAATTCCTCCTGTAAATATTCAGCTCACTAGAGCTCAACCTTCTCAGTGGTATCCATATCAGGCCAATGACTTAAAAGAATTAAGACAGGCAGTCAGAGAAGATGGAATTCACACCCCATGGACCAAATCCCTCCTCCAGAGTATGCATGGAGCTCTTAACACTCCACAGGACTGGCGAGATATCTGCAGTTCCTCCCTCCCCAGCTCCCTGTTCCTTCAGTGGGAGGCACTTTATAGAGATGAATGTCTCCAACAAATCAAAAATAACCAAGGCAAACAGGAAATTCAATGGGGCTTTGATGAGCTCTTTGGACAGGGCAACTTTTCCATGGGCATAGAGCAAGCCCCCAGCCTCCTGGATATTATGAAAAGGTTCACCTGTGTGCCATTCAGGCACTGGATAGAATTACGCTCCCATCTGACTCCTGAGATATTACGTCCTCTTTGCTGCTCCTCCGACAAAAGTCGGAAGAATTTCTGATTTCATTTTAAGAACCAGGACTAGCTTAGAGAGAAAAATTCCTGATACCAAAAATCAAAGATAGAGACATACTCATTAAAACTATATTATGGGATGGGTTGACCCCAGAGTGTAGATTAGCCTGCCAAGGACTAAAAAAGGAGCATTATGACAAGTGGATAGTTGCAACCTAGGACTTAGGAACCATATCCTACAAAACAGCCTCTCTGGCACAGGCTCTTGCTACAGCCTTACACTCCCAGGGAAAATGCTTTACCTGTGGTGAGGAAGGACAATGGAAGACAGAATGCCCAACAATAACAGACTCCCCAAATAAAAAGGCCCCTCCTGATAAAAGCCCTCCACCACGGACTTTCTGTCCAAGGTGCCATAAAGGGTTCCACTGGAAAAGAGACTGTTGTGCCAGTTATGGTAAGTATGGCAAACCCTTAAAATCTTTAAACTCCAAAAGGGGCACCCCCTCAGCCCCACCAGTAAGAGGGAAAGCCCATGATGTACAATGGGTCATGAGTATACTTGAAAGAGCTTACACAAAATTAATTCTAGAAATTGTAGGAAAAATTTTCAAATGCCTGATACAGGACCAGACAAGATTATATTAAGGCAATCTGAAATCCCACAACATTGGGAACTCATCCTAGGGCCACAGCTAATGTGTGTAGGAGGTCCATCCCAAGCTTTTATAACCAAAGAAGCATTTAAATGGAGGGACCCCGATGGAATCATAGGCCTTATGAGATTATTAGTGGCAAATGTTACAACTGATTTACTGGGAAGGGATATCCTTGAAGCTCTTGATGTTGTAATTGCTAGCAATATAAAAAAGAATGCATAGAAATATAAGATCATTAAAAATACCTTTAACAATGTCACCCCCCAATCCTAAGGGCCACTGTCAATTATGACACTCCCTCCTAGAATGGCTCTCTGATGAGCCAGTCTGGGTTGAACAGTGGCCCTTGTCCAGGGAGAAATTAAAAATCCTAAATCAGTTAGTGACTGAGCAACTCCACCTTGATCATATCTGCCCCTTAAGGAGTCCATGGAATACTCCTGTGTTTGTAATACAAAAAGTATCAGTAAGACGGAAATTATTACAAGATCTAAGGGCTATTAACAAAACTATGTTAATTTGGGGGGCTCCACAAAGGGGGATACCCCTTGCCTCAGCTATTCCTGTTGGCACTCCCCTCCTTGCAATAGATATCAAAGACTGCTTCTTTTCCATTTCCCTACATGCAAAAGACCAAAGGTGCTTCGCATTCTCGGCACCATCTGTTAATAATGCAGGACCTGCTCAAAGATTTGAATGGAAGGTGCTCCCTCCGGGAATGGCAAACAGCCCTAGTATATTCCAGGAAGCAGTGGCCATGGCTCTAAAGCCTCACCTAGACAAGGTCTTCACATTTATCATTATATAAATGACATTCTTGTTTGGGGAGACCCCTCCACGTCCCTAACCCAATTGAGGCACCAATTAATACCCTCTTTAACATCACTAGGATTTAATATTGCCCCAAACAAACTTCAGTTCATCCCACCAATCACACGCTTAGGGACTGAACTTTCCTTAAACTCAACCCAAACTTTAAAATCCATCCTTTCTTTTCCCTCAAGATTAACTCTAGCTTCACTCCAAAGTTTCTTTGGAAACCTTAATTGGCTTGGCCCATGGCTCCCAATTCCTACAAGTACCTTACAGCCACTTTTTAAAATGCTAAAAGGGGACAAAATCCCTCCTCCCCTCACACCTTAAGTATGGAGGCCAAACAAGCACTAAATGAAATAAACAATAAACTTCAAAATATGTCCTTAGCTAGATAGGAGCCCAAAAGGCCAGTTCAACTTCTCATATTTAACCCCTTCCCAACTGCCGTGGAGCTTTATATCAAACCCAGGGTGTTCTAGAGTGGCTCCACACATCTACTGGAGGCACCCCTAGGTTTCTTACAGAAATAGATGCACTGGCAGGTTTGATTAAAATGGGACGAAATAGAGCCCTTCAGACATTAGGCAGGGAACCTGATGTTACCATAATGCCTTTCTCCCTCCCCAATGTAGAATGGATCCTAAAAAAATCATTCCAGGTTTGCAGTTAGCCTCTTGGGCTTCCCTGGTCAAATAGATAATCACTACCCAAATGAAAAGTGGATGTCTGCTATACCTCTCCAAAACTGGCTCCTACCTCTCCTTTTCTCTAAAGGATCAATCCCAGATGCATCAACCGTCTTCACAGATGGAGGCAAACAGGGAGCATCTGTAATTGTCTATAATGCCAGGGACCAACCTCTAGTATTTACTTTCAAAAACTCCCTGACAAATCCCCTCAATATAGTTATATGCTATTTATATGGCCCTTCAGGAAGGTTCTTTTAATCTTTTCTCTGATAGCATTTATGCTGTCAATCTTCTCCCCTGACTTACTCGTTCATTCATCTGCCTAGATGAAAATCCACTCTCCCCTCTTACGATTAAAATTACTGACAATATTCAAAAAAGGAGGGCTCCTTTATACGTACAATACATCAGATCCCATAGCCCTCTGGTAGGACCCTTAACTGAGGGAAATTCCTTAGAAGACCTGGTGGTTTCACAGGGAGAAATATCACAAACTCCCACAGCCACAGCTCTAATGACAACCTTAGAAAAGGGCAAAAGATTTCCATACTAATACAAATGTTAATCTCAAAGGATTACAGTCATGGTTCCCCTCCATCCCTAAACACTAGCTTCAAAGGATAATAAAAACATACAACTCTTGTGCTTCTCTAATTAAAACACCTGCAATCCAAGCAATGGGCACAAACCCCCATGGGCTTAAAGCCAATGCCCTTTGGCAAAGAGATGTTACTCATATTCCTGAATTTGGTCGACAAAAATATGTTTTTGTAACTGTAGACACTCACTTTATCTGGGCAACCACTCAGACAGGAGAGAATGCAAAATGGCTTATCAACCACATGCTTTTCACCTTTGCTATGATGGGCATTCCTCAGCAAATAAAGACAGACAATGGCCTGCCTTTGTCAGCGCTAGCTTGCAGTGGAAAATCACTCACCATAAAGGAATTCCCTATAATCCCCAAGGCCAAGGAATTATTGAGAGAACTCACCAAACACTTAAGGCTGAACTTAAAAAAACAAAAAGGTAACACTTACCCTCCAGGTATTCAATTAACAATGGCGTTAACCACCCTTAACATCTTTAACATATATAAAAATTCATCTCACCCCCCTACCTCCTCCCTCCACTGGAAAACACCCCAGGCAACCCCTGCCATCCTAGTGCGATGGAGAGATCCTTTAGATGGCCTCTGGAAGGGGCCAGATCCCCTCCATACAACAGGAAGAGGCTTTTATTTTTCCACAGAATTAACCTAGACCCATCTGTGTTCCAGCCAGAAACGTCAGATTCCAGGCCTCCAGCCAAGAAAATGGCCCATCTATCCCTGAAGGATCAGAAACCCAGGAGACACAGGACACATCACCGGTATCCATGCTGTGCCTGTCAGAGACGCCCAATATCATGGAAGGACATCCATGAGCTTGTGGATGCTGCAAAAACTTCATGCCCGCCCCAAGCCTCTCTCTCTGCTATTCTAATCAGTCTTTGTCCTCCTTCATTCTAACAGGGTAGCATTCATGCCAGAAACTCCACCTCCACTTACTGCTCCCCAGCTATGATTATCCCACAGGTATATCTCTATAGATAAAATGAAGCAGCCTTCTGGCTCAGGCCTTGCCAGCAAAAAAATTTCATCTCTCCTGGTTGGTGTCCTGGTTGGTGTAACTCTCCCTGTAGGAGCCTTGGGGATCCCAGGAGCTGCCCTCACCCAGTCCCACTGCCTCCCAGGAGACTTCAGACATGCCAGCCACCAACAGCTTAAATCCCTCCAGAGACAAATGACTTCTCTTGCTGGAACAGTGCTCCAAAACCATAGGACACTAGATCTCATCACTGCTGAATATGGAGAATGTGGACTTGGGGGAAATGTTTTTGTGTCAATAAGTGTTATATGTTCCCTATGCCCCCACCCCTTGGCTCTCCATTTCTTTGATTTCCTGCCTACCCCCAACTCCATGGCTCCCTCCTTGCTGTAGGGACCCCGCTGCTCATAGCCCCCTGCATCGTCCCGCTTATAAATCAGCAAATATTCTTAATACAGTATGTCACTGCTCCATTATAAAAACAAAGGGGGAGATGTGAGACCTTGCTAAAAGGCACAGATGGTATGGGGTTAAGGGAAGTTGAGACAGGCTGAAACCCCAATATGTCTCTGACTCGTTTATCTCTGAGCCTCTCCGAGTGGCCAGCACAGCAGCTTCCGCAGCAACCAGCACCCTCAGAGACCCACAGCGTCAGATGGGAAGAAACAACAATTGGCTTCCATGCACTGATACACATAAAGCCTCCAACATGGCAGGGATTAATTCAAACCTTAAGTTATAACATTAAATGTTAATGGTCTTAACTCTCTCATGAAGTGACACAAGTTAACAGGATGCATTATAAAAGTGGACTCTTTCATGTGTTGCCTTCAAGAAAACACCTCACAACTAAGGATAGACACCTTCTCAAGGTGAAAGGATGGAAAGTGATTTTCCAAGCATATGGAAACAAAAAGCAAGCAGGTGTGACCATATTACTATCTAACAAAATTGACTTCAAACTAAAGTAATAAAACAGGGTAAAGAAGGCTACTTCTAACTCATCAAGGAAATGATCCAATAGGAAGACATCACAAGCATAAATCTACACACAGCAAACACTAGTACACCATGTTTAATAAAAAAAAACCCAACAACGAACAAATCACAAATAAATCTGAACACTACCATAGCTGTGGATTTCAATGTTCCACTATCACCAATAGACAGATCATCCAAGCAGAAAATCTACAGGGAAATAATAGATCTTAACACTATAGATCAATTATACTTAAAAGATATCTACAGAACACTCCATCCCAATTCTACAGAATATATATTATTCTGAGCAGTCCATGGAATCGTCTCCAAAATATATCAAATATTAGGTCATAAAGCGTGGTTCCAGAAATTCTGGAAAACTGATATAACCTCCTGACTCATATTGGGTCACAATGCATCACAGGTAGAAATTAAAAAGAGAAATAGCAGAAATTACACCAGATCCACGAGACTAAACAATACATTACTATATAATGAATGGGTTATGAAATAAAGAAAATTACAAAATTTATAGAATAGAATGATAATGAAAACACAACATACCAAAATTTATGTTACATAATGAGGGCAGTCCTCTAGGGGAAAATTCATAGCACTAAGAGCCTTTCTAACAAAGACAGAGAGATCTCAGATTAACAATTTAAGCAGCCATGTAAAAGTGTTGAAAAAACAAGAGCAATCCAACCTTAAGTGTTCCAGACAGGAATAATTAAGAATGGAGCTGAAATTAATAAATAGAAACTAAGAAAACAATTAGGAAAATTAATGAAAGAGTTGGATTTTGAAAAAATAAACAAGATTAATAAACCCTTGCCCACTTGATCAAATTAAAAAGAGAAGTCTCAAATGAACCAAATTAGAACTGAAAAAAGGTCATACCAGACATCAATGAAATTGGAAGATTCATCAGGACATAATTCCAAATCTACTCTACAAAACTGAATAACCTGCAAGAAATGGATGAATTCCTAGTCATATAACACCTGCCAAAACAAAACTCAGAGCAGATTAATCTCCTAAGCAAATTTATTGTATCCATTGAGATTGACCATGCAATCTAAAATCTCCCTAAAAGGAAAAGTCCAGATGGACGTTTGGTAGAGCAGTATATGAGCTAAAGGCAAACAAGCAATCAGAGGAGCTCGAGAATCATCTGGCTAAACTAAACGAAGAAATAATCAAATACAAGAATGTGGAGCAGGAAGCATTAAGTAAGACAACCTTTGAAATGAAAGTACAACTCAACAAAGATGGAGACAACACAAAAAGCTCTATTGGAAACCAAAATCAAATGGAGATATTAAAAAATCTTTAGAATCCCAAATTACCAGAGTTAATAATCTGGAAGATAGAACCTCAGACACAGAAGACAAAGCAGAAGAAAGGGATTGGGTTAACAAAAAGTTGGATAAGTTCAAAAAACATGTGAGCAAAATGAGTGAACAATGGGACACCCTTAAGAGACCAAACCTCCTGATCATGGAGATACCAGAGGGAAATTCCCCAAGACACATTATAGTTAAAACCCTAAACATTGAAAGCAAGAGGGATCGAAGAGCAAAACAATTAATCACATATAAAGGCATACCCACCAGTTATACCAGACTTCTCCATGGAAACCATGAAAGTGAGAAAGGCTTGGTAAGGCATACTCCAAAGCTTAAATCACTTTAGCTTTCAACCCAAACTATTGTACTCTAAGAAAGTGTCTCACAAAATACATGGAAAAAGGAAAATATTTCAAGACAAAAGCCAGCTCTACAATTATATGGACCCCAAACAAAATCTACAGAGAATTTTCCATGAAATATTCCACACAGAAGAGACAAGTATCCAAGCCAAAAAACCCTCCTGAAGTTGGCCACAATAATCAAGTATAGAGGGGGCTAATTAACAAGAGAGGGATAAAATTCCATAAACCGTAAACTATGGCAGGGATTGAGTCAAGACTTACAGTTATAACTTTAAATATTAATGGTCTAAACTCTCCCATAAAAAGACACATGCTAGGAGGATGGATAAAAAAGGATCCTTCAATCTGATGCCTCCAGGAAACGAGGACAGGAACCTCCTCAGGGTGAAAGGATGGAAAATTATCTTCGAAGATAATGAAAATAAAAAATAAAAAACAAGCAGGGTTATTATACTGACATCTGACATAACAGACTTCAAACCAAAATCCATTCAAAAGGACAATCAGGGACAATTACTCATCATGGGAACAATCCAACAAGACACTATCACCATCATAAACTGTATGCACAAAATACAGGTGCACCACAGTTCATAAGCAAAACTAAATGGGAAACAAAACAATAAGCTACAAATCCATCATGGAGACTTTAATACATCACTATCATAGTGAGACAAATCAGCCAAACAGAAGGTCAACATTGATATAATGGAACTCAATAACACCACAGATACACTAGACCTAACAGAATTTTACAGAACATTCCATCCCAATGCAACAAAATATACATTCTATTCAGCAGCTCACAGAACCTTCCTCAAAGTAGACCACATGTCAGGATATTAAACATGCCTCAAAAAATTCAAGATTGAGTAGCACTCTGCATCATATTGGATCACAAAGCATTGAATCTGGAAATAATGAGAGAAAAAACAGAAATTACTCCAACTGTTGGAGATTGAACAATATGCTATTAAACAATGATTTGGTCATTCAAGAAATTAAATTGGAATTTGAAAATTTTCTTGAACGATAATGAAAATATATCATACCAAAACCTATGGGATGTGGGGAGCTGTTTATTGTGCCTTAACTGCGTCAACACGGTTTTGATTCACCAAGAGTTATATTAGAACTCAGCTGTTCTAATTCAACAATGAGCAGACCCTGCTATATTGTGGAGAACAAAGTGAAGCTCAGAAAATGATCTACATCTGAGAAAAATGATTTCAGCCTCTAAAATTGAGTTTCCAATCTCTCCTGGGTAACTGGTTTGTTTCCAAACATAGATGCTGTGTTGCTTGACTGTTCCTGATTGATGACTTCCAGGTTAGATCAATATATTTGGACTTATGGCTAGAAATGCTTTCAAAACTAATGATAATAACAATAAACTAATAATAATATGTTTTGTCTGTATTGATACTCATGAGATATTAAAAAAATAGAAATGAGCCTACTTTCATACTTCAGTTATGGCCTGATTGTTCCAAAATAAGTAAACTCAAAGGTTAGACAAAGTAGACTAAAGGTTATGTCATTCTTTACTTAGATATGCCTACTAGTCAATTATAAATATCAATATAGATACATATATCCTAAAAGGTTGATATAAATTCCTTTCTGAGTGTTCTAACTACCTATGTAAAAGCCAAATCCAATTGGAACCATGGAGTCAAATAGGCTAATATTTTGGCCTCTGCTCCCATGTCACATGGCCACAGGAGATAAGGGGACAACCCTAAAGTGTCTTGCACTGAATCTCTGAATGCCACCTGTCTTTCTGAACAAGGAAGACAAGGAGACCCAGAAACAAATCAGTGTACAATCAAAAACAGGACAGGCAACTTATGACTGACAGTCCTCCCAACTTTTCAACGAAGGGAAAATCAAGGTCAACACGACCTGGACTCATCCTAACTGAGAGCAATAATGCTGATGAAGCCACAGTGCTTTTCCCAGACCCTAGTTCCTCCTTGTAAAGCCATCAATGATACCCACAAAAAGACATAATTGTTTAAATCTTGGCTATATACTGGGTCTTAAACACTCAGAGAAATTTATGACCAAGGATATATGGTAATAACCATTATCAAAAATGGAAAAACAAAACAAGGCTCTAAAACAGTTGGCTCCTACTCTTAATAGTTGTAATCGTATAACTAACTGTCATAAGCCTTCAACCATCAAAATTGTTTGTTACAGGATGGGATCTAAAATAAAATGTATACTGGACAGCTCCCACTGAC